>VUQH01000369.1:0-13474 GCA_015106775.1 Etroplus canarensis | reverse complement strand
TCCAGCAGCCAGCCAGCTTAGGCCCCCCCCCCGTGTGGAGCTTGCGTGGGCTCTCTCAGGGTGCCCTGGCTTCCTCCCACGGTCCAGAGTGGTGAATTGGTGATTCTAGATTGACTGTAAGTGTTAATGGTTATCTGTCTCTCTGTGTTGGCTCTGCGACAGACTGGCGACCTGTCCAGGGTGTTCCCCACCCTTGGCCCCGTGACAGCTTTGAGGCTCCCAGCTGTCACGGGGCCAAGGGTGGGGAACACCCTGGACAGGTCGCCAGTCTGTCGCAGAGCCAACACAGAGAGACAGATAACCATTAACACTTACAGTCAATCTAGAATCACCAATTCACCACTCTGGACCGTGGGAGGAAGCCAGGGCACCCTGAGAGAGCCCACGCAAGCTCCACACGGGGGGGCTAAGCTGGCCGGCTGCTGGATTTGAACCTGACAATGAATTGGATAAGTGGAAGAAAATGAATGAATCTGCATTCATTAGTGACCTTAAAGGTCTGTCCCCATACTGTCCCCTGTAAGCAAAAGGTCTCTGGTTTAATTCCAGGTGAGGAAACAAGCCCTTTTCACAATGGACGGTTGTATCAGGAAAGGCATCTGGCATAAAACCTCAGCCATATTACCAATCTGCTGTGGCAACCTGAGAAAACACGAAGGAGCAACTGAAATTATATTTATAGAGTTTCAGGAATTATGATTTTGATACTTTTGGACTAAGCAGTGCAAGTATTTTCGTCTGCTAATGATCCAGCTTTTTTTTGGTATTGTCATCCTGCTTCTGGGCCGCAGAGCAAGGCACTTTGAATGTAAACTGCTCTCTTAAAACTGCAATAGCTGTTGCCAACTGTGAAGCTTTTTCTACTCTATAAAGGTAAAATAATTTCCTGGCTAAAATTCGAAGCACCAGTTTAAATTATGGAAACCCAAGCCATCACGCTCCTGCTGTACAGTTTTTGTGCTGATGTTAATGCCAGAGGAGGTTTGGAACTCTGTAGTTATCAAGTCAGCAGAACATTGGCGAGTTTTATGCACTAGACCCCTCAGCGCTTGGCGACCCCCTCTCTGTAACTCTGCATGATCTGCTATGTCATGGCTGAGTTGCTGTGATTCCTAAATACTTCCACTTTGCAATAATACCACATGCAGTTGACGGTAGAATATCTAGGAAGGAAGAAATCTCTCAAACTGGCTTGTTGCAGTGGTGACATACTCAAATTTAGTGAGCACTTCAGAATGACCCACGCTTTCACAAATGTTTGTAAAGACAGACTGCATGGCTATGCTGTGTTGTGGTTTCCTTGCCCTGTCCTGACCTCCCTCTCATGGACTTCCAATGGGAATCAGCAGACACACCTGCTCTCCATCCACTCGTCACCTCACCCATAAAAGTACCGGCCAGCCATCCACTCATCAGTAGAATGTCAGCTAGTCACTGTGGCCCTGGACCGTCTGCTTTTCCTCGCCGGCAGTCTGTGCTAAGAGCTCAGGAGAGCTCGCTGGAACTACCTGCCCTCATCCCAGTAAAAACTTCTTCATTCCTGGCCCCCTTGTTATTTGCTGCCAGTCACCTTTAATTCTTTTAGAGACTTCCAATTCTTCCCTGGTCCCCTCTGTGGTTGTTTACCAGGAATTTTCTGTTTCCCTTTTATTATTAAACTGTAAACCTCGGCTTTGAGTTGGTGTCTGCTTTTGAGTCCTTTCTGACCTAAAATCATGACAGATACTTGATTTTATACACCTTTTGCAGCGGGACTGAATAAAACACCTGAGCTCAATGATTAAAATTTGGGACGCAATGCTTTTTGTCCATATAGAGGGTATGCACCACACTTTTCCATAATTTCAATCCTAAGATCCAAACTGACACAGGGTTCTGGAGCAGTTTGGGAAATTTTCTTGAGATTGTCAAGCTGATATCTGTACATTTTTATCATTTCTTTATGGTGCGTATTTGTTGAGATATGACAAACTTTACCCTATCCCACAATGTTGAAGAATCCTTCAAAAAAATCCTGGATCCAGATCTGGGTTGACTACAAAAGTTAATCTCCTTTTAAATTGGATCCCACCCATGTTAAAAAGGATCATTCCAATCTGTCTGTAACTTTTTGTATACCCCTACAAGCAAGCAAGCAAGCAAACAAACAAACAAAAAAACCCAGACACAAACATAACCTCACTGGTGGAGGTAATAAGAATATTTATGCTACTGTCAAAAACATGGAAGAAATTGTGCCCCTGGGTCATATCAAATTGCTTTTCCACATAAATTGGATAAATTAATTAGCTGACTAATTCATTTTATTGTCACAAATGCGAATTCATTTGTAGTGCGGGCACAGGCTTAAAACACACATGATAATAAAAAAGAAATCACAGATGTACACAGCAAAATTGCACATCACAAAAAACAGAAATAAACAGTATGTAATTGATATGCAGCTCTGGCTTAGTGCTGACAAAAGTTCAAACTCTGTTGTGCAGCTAAAGAGTGGTAAGCCAGTGACTCTGCCTGGACAAATATGACCTATTCTGTTAGCTGGAATAGGTAAATTTAATATGTGATCTTTTGTTGACGAGACAGTAGATCAAGTTGTTGACTACCCCTTAGCATTGTTTTAACCAAAATAAATTGATGGACAAGCACTTTTGCACAGACTTTTTTGTTCAGGGCAGACATGCAACTACAGACTTTTAACATCCTAATTTATTTAAAGTCAGAGATTTCCCATCACCTTAGACAAACTGCAGTCAGCCAGAGCCTCCCGCTGTAAGTCTGAGTTTCAGATGGGAGGTTCCCAGGATGTGGGGAGGATGTGGGTAGCATCCAAATGATATGTACTTCTTCTTCTGTGTGTGTGTGTGTGTGTGATTGGGGCAGGGGAAGGAGTGTTATCATTGAAGTGTGAGTCATCCTGACCCTCCCCTCTTCTCCCTACACTTTATGTGGCGTGTGTGTGTGTGTGTGTGTGTGTGTGTGTGTGTGTGTGTGTATCCGTGTGTGTGAGTGAGGTATGTGAATGCTAAGCGGGAATTCTCTGAATGCAATAAAACAGGCTATGAGCGCATGTATAATGTATTATTACATCCATGTGTATCATGGTGGATGGCGTGAGCATCCCCTGTACACGTACAAGGTTGGTAAAGCTGTGGTGACTCATCCACAGGCCAGCATCGCCTGTTACCATGGGTCACACACAGCAGGTACCCCACCTCCCCATGTGCTTTTTTTTTTACTCACCTCTCTTCCTTATCCTCTTCCTCCTCCATCTCCTCCTCTTCTTTTTCCTGTCTGACTCACAGATGACTCCCCACCACCGCCACCGATGACATCATCACCCCCTCCCAAACACTTTGTTGTGGTGAATCATACTGTACGTTGAGATTTTCTCTGCTCCTCTCTTCAGCCAACCAGCAGGGTAGACCTAAATGTCACCCGTTCATTCATAAAATCCAACTGAAGTTGCTGAAGAGTTCGTCTCTGACGACTGTGACTGTGATGTCATCCATTATAACATATATACTGTAATAACATAAAAAGACACTCTGGTAATAAGCTCTGTTTCCGGCAGCCATGCAAATGCGATATTCCTCTTTGCCACACTTGAAATACCACTGTTTCTCTTAAGTAATCTGCAATGTGTTCGAAAGGTTGTTCGGTTTCAGAGGAAGGTACAAGTGTATAGGTACACATAATTATAAGATTAGTCTGTTAGCTGAATTATGGGAATTCTATACAATCAAAAACATCTAGGGTGGGAGTAAGAATATCTTTATCTTTCTTATAGAGTTTCATGTTGATATGGGTACACTGATTAAATAACAGTTCATGTTACAGGTATTCTGTAGTAGTTAAATTGTTTTTTGTCTTTTGAATTAACCCTACTGAGAGATTTTTCATGCCTGCTGTGACTTTGACTCACATCGATTAGTTATACATTTCACAGGAAATGTACCATTATTCTTCTCTCAATCAATATTTGATAAAATGCGCTGTGTATAAAAAAGGTCAATACAATAAAATGTCCTGTCTATGGCCTTCCCGCTAACCATTTGCCATAAAAGTATCATACTCAGATTTCAGTCCAGTGTATTTCTTTTAGTCATTATCAACAATGTATTGCCATCACATCTCCTTCCCTTGTGTTCTTGCTGGGTGGCACTATTTCGTCTCCAATATGAAAAATGAACCTTGTTTTCCACTTTATTGCTCACTTCGACAGACTGCCGATGGCTAACATGCCACAGATGTTTTTGAATTCTGTCATGAAACACAAAGTCGTTGTGTTGTCTGCATTTGTCCTGTCTGTGAATGCCATGGGTTAATAAGATGCGGCCAAACCAGACCCAGAGAGATGAAGGGATTCGGTGACGTCAGAGATGAGAGTGTGAAGTCACCTGACTTCTTTGTCTTCAAACTACTGTATTTATCCACTCTGCCTGCTGTCTGAAACTACATATAGAAGCTTGACAATGCTGATCTTCATGCTGCTCTGATACGCTATTTTTTATAATGTATTGTACCATATAGATTCAGCTATATTTTATTCATCTTTGCCACCTTTTAAAATGTACCTGCTGGACTGATAAGTGTATTCTGTTGTATTCACAATTTTACATTGTGAGTCAATTTCTTCCTCACAATGGGACAACTCAAACACACTTCCTGAAAACAGTCTAATTACTTTAACAAATATTGTTCACTCATATTTGACAGTACATTCTGTAACCATGGTAACAGTAAATCTTCCACAACATGCACGGCTAAATTCAAAAGTAATTGTCAAACGAGCTCACATTTAAGCTAAAAACAATCATGGTAAGATTTTGAGCTTTTTGTATCTGCTTTCTATGATGATAACTTTCTAATTTATGATGTATGTGCTCTGAATCATGTGATATGTTTCTATACTACTTTAAATTTTGGTATTTAGTTTCATTCTTATTCATTTATTTATTGCATTATTGTAGTGAAATGTGTGATATCACACTGGTATGGCAGTCTTTTGTTCATTCTGGTGTGTAAATCCACCTGCCGTCTCTTTACTGGTGTGCAAGGTTTTTGTGAATGGAGGCTTGCTGTGCTCTGATGGTAGGATGGCTGAATGGGAGGGAGAGATGGACATGAATGAGAGAGATGGAAGGATGTGTGTGGCGAGTTAGGGAGAGGTGGAGGCTACGTCACATTACGTTTCCGCAGTGCATCAAGGGAACTAGTCTGTCTGTGACTCATACCGTCAGGATGGGGAGAGGAGGGGGAACTGGAGAGGAGAGAGAGCGAGTGAGAGAGAGAGAGAGAGAGAGAGAGAGAAGGGACAGAGATGAAGAGGATGAGAAAGAGAGAGAGGGAAAGGAGGGGTCTGGTCTTTTTTTGTCCTACCTTTAGCTTTTTTTTTCTTTTCCACTGCTCCATCCCCCATCAGTGATGTAATACAGGTGACCTATTCATCGCAGGGAGGAAGCCTTCCTCGCCTCTCCTTCTCTCTCCTCTCTCATTTCATCTCTCTCCTCCCTCCCTCCTTGCTCAGCTGACTGAATGCATGAATGAAGAGGCCTCTCTCTCCTTTTATTGAGGAGGGGGAAGGGTTACACAGGAAGCTGTGAGGCAGACGCAGAGCAGGAGAAGAGGAAAGAAAGAGTGATAAAGAAGAGAGGGAGGAGACAGAGTTCCCATGGTGTCTGAATGGATACATATTGACTGCTGATCTCATCCTTTACGTGTGAAGCTGTTGCTATCGTCTGTGTGCCTATATGTGTGTCCGTGTAGCTGTACATACCTGTGTGTGCAATTCACAAATGGATGCAACTTAACTGAATTCACTGAGAAGTCCAAGTGCATCTGCTTTGGCCCTGTCTGATACATTTCAATTCAATTCAATTCAGTTTTATTTATATAGCGCCAATTCACAACAAAAGTTGCCTCAAGGTACTTCACAGTGTAAGGTAAAGAGACTACAGTGTTAGAGAGAAAACCCCAACAATTAGAAGATTCCCTGTGACCAAGCATTTGGTGACAGTGGGAAGGAAAAACTCCTTTTTAACAGGAAGCTGCACTGTGCTCACTGCCCAGCACCGTGGAGCTTGATTGGCACTTGCCATAGAATATCAGAACTGGCAGGTCACCACTGGTGCCCTGTACTTTTCACAGATGAGAGCAGGTTCACACTGAGTACATGTGACAGACATGAAAGGGTCTGGAGAAGCCGTGGAGAATGTTATGCGGCCTGTAACACTGTTCAGCATGACCGGTTTGGTGGTTGGTCAGTGATGGTCTGGGGAGGCATATCCATGGAGGGATGCACAAACCTCTATAGGCAGGCAGTGGCACCCTGACTGCAATTAGGTATCAGGATGAAATCCTTGGACCCACTGTCAGTGGTGGTGTGTCCTGGTTTCCTCCTGGTACATGACAATGCCCAGTCCCATGTGGCAAGAGTATGCAGGCAGTTTTTGGAGGATGAAGGAATTGATACCATTGACTGGCCTCCATGCTCACCTGACCTAAATCCAATAGAACACCTCTGGGACATTCTGTTTTGGTTCATCTGACACTGCCAGGTTGCACCTCAGACTGTCCAGGAGCTCAGTGAAGCCCTGATCCAGATCTGGGAGGAGATCCCCCAGGCCCAACATTGTTGGGCATGCATGCAAGCATGTGGGGGCCATACAAACTTTTGAGTACCATTTTGAATTGTTGCAATTAAATTTTGACAAAATGGACTAGCCTGCTGCATCATTTTTTTCACTTTGACTTTCAGTGTGTCTTTGAATTCACTCTTCTGTAGGTTGATAATTTTCATTTCCATCAAACAATGTGGCATCCTTTTATTCCTAACATATTACTCAGTCCATATCAGTATAGATATCCAGCATGATTTTGTTTCCCATTGAGAGCTGATGTGTTTTCAAAGTGTTCCTTTAATTTTTTTGAGCAGTGTATGTTATGAATAACATGTCCCTGGTTTACACATTCGCCTTACAAGCAAAAGGTCCCTGGTTTGATTCCAGGTGGGGACACGAGCCCCTCTCACAATGGAGGGTTGTGTCTGGAAGGGCATCTGGTGCAAAACCTCTACCAAATTACCAGTGTGGATCAATCTGCTGTGGTGACCCCTTGGAGAGAACACAAGGGAGCAACTGAACGTATGTATGCATGTTCTGTGGAGTAAGGTATAATGCTTTTTTCATTTGGCCATCTGATGGATGAGTCTGGATTTGTGAATGCCAGAAGAACGTTACCTGCCTGATTGCACTGTGCCAAATGTGAAGTTTGGTGGAGGAGGGATAATGCTGTGGGGCTGTTTTTCTGGGGATGGCCTGGGCCCCTCAATTCCAGTGAAAGGAAATTTAAATTCTTAAACTTACCAAGACAGTTTGGTCAATTCTATGCTTCCAACTTTGTGGGAACAGTTTGGGGAAGGCCCTTTCTGTTCCAGCATGATTGTGTCTCAGCGCACAAAGCAAGGTTAATAAAGGCATTGTTGGATGAGTTTGGTATGGAAGAACTTGACTATAATATATATGCTGCCTAATCTGTATAGTGTAAAGATGTATAAACAAATGTAAAACCTGTAAAACTGTGTGTTTGGATGTTTATACACTTCTGTCTATCATTGAGCACTTTGGAACTGTGTGTTTTAGAAAGTGCTATACAAATAAAGCTATATGTCATCAAAATGTAAAATTTAGGATCTTTTTCAACCCAGCACCTCTGGTTTAATTTAAAATTCTTTCAATGCATACCAGTGTTTGATAAGTTTACCATATGTGGTTTTTAGAAACAAAGATTGTATGTAGTAGTTTAGATAAACATTATTAGATGCAAAAGTTGTACTTGTTTTTAAATTTTATATGGGGACATTTTTTGGTTTTCACATAGCCTGAACAAATAAAAATGTCCAAATCCAAATTTGGTTGGCCTTTTTGAATATCAGAACAATATGCAAAACAACACATTGCGAAGTTATGAAAAATGCAACTTTGCTCATTGTTGTAGTTTTGCAATTGGTGATTTTGTCTATTCTTGCTTGTTGTAACAATTCTGCTCCTCAGCAATCACTGCTGTGTGATTCTCCACTTCATGCTCCACGTACAGTATACATTTTCAGTAGGAGATAGCTATGAACTGGCAGCAGGCCACACAGAGTGTGTGCGTGCTTAGCTCACAACTTTTCACATCACATATCACAACTTTTTGGAAGTGGGGTTTGTAAATGTATTGATCTCGTCCAACGGATCTCTTTTAGCAGCTGAACAAAGTGGAGCATCCATCATTTAAAGAGCTAAATATTTTCTTACGGACTCAAAAACAGTGTTGTAATGTGGGATTGATTCATCATGTGCTCAGAAACAGGATTTGCTTTAAAGCTAATGTTGCTCCATGTTTTCCGGAAGTATAGTTACAGCTAGCAAATGTAGTCATTGAAATAATTTTTCTTAATTAGGCAATCTGTACAAATATTTAAACATAACTAATAAATATTTTGTGTTGATATCAATTTTTAATATCTCAATAAAGAATCGTCTGCAGTAGACTGCAGCTTTAAATTAATTATTTTTCTTGGCTTCCCACAACTATACTGTTTTAGATGAGACTCCTTCAGTCTTTTAAGCCAGCTAATAAGATGTTGATTGTGACCAAAGTAAAGACAGAAGGACAGTGAACTTGGTTTTAGATTTTTCAGGTGGGCAGAAATGACTTAAAAAGAAGGCTAATGTTGCTTGATATCAGCTGAGATAAATAAAAAGAGAAGAATTTGCCAAGTCATTTGTGTCAGGTCACTTTTATAAGGTAAAATGTCAATGTTTACAGCTTCCTTCCACTGCCGCTGTAAAATGATCCAAACACTTTAATTTAATGGTGGTTTAAGGTAGTTGCAGATCTTTTCCTCTATGGCATGGTGTGCTTACAATATACTTACTTTTAATGGACTTGAAGCTTTAACTGGGCTGGACCTTGTGATATGTGTGCTCTGCAGTAAAGTAGAAATTGTTCATGTCAGGTCAATCTAGGAACCATCAGCTAGTCTGCTGACTTAGCCTCTGGGGGCAACATTGTAGACAGCAGGTATTCAGCCATGACTTCCTGTTCTGTCTGCCAGTTATTGTTTACAAATGCAGTTAGAGAAAAAATCTAATAAAAACCTAAATCATCTTCAGACCATAGCCAATGGTTTTGAGACTACATTTCAGTAAAGGATCATTTGCTCTCTTGCAGGCAACCAATGAAGCTGCTCCCTTTTCCACCTAGGGGTCACCACAACAGATGAATCCGAACATGTGATTTGGTGCAGACTTCACACTGGATGACCTTCCTAATGCAACCTTCTCATTTATCTGGGCTTGGGACCAGTGCTAGGAGTGCACTGACTTGTCACTCCCAAGGCTTGCAAACTGGGGACCTTTTGCATGTTAGGCGAATGGATAAGTACTTTAGAAACTCTCCCTGACCACCATTAATGTGCCTTTGGCTGCTGCCTTGTATTCTCCCTGAGGGATCGCCATTGGTAATTTGGCAGCAGTTTTACACCGGATACCCTTCTTGATGCAACCCTATATGGTGAGAGGGACTTTTGTCCCTGGAATCAAACCAGGGACCATTGATAAAAAACATAAATCCTTAGGAGCAACTATATTTCTTACACTTTTCCCCAGTGGGCTGCAAACAAACTGAAATTTCATTAAACCTTAATATAGCAATGTAATGTGCTCTTAAGTCTTGTATGTGTGGCCTTATAAAAAATTGCAAGCAAGCCTACTTACATTTGAAAAAGGTTTGCTTTAGTTGTTGTTCTTTACTTGCTCTCAGACTGTTCAACACTGCCAGAGTGGCAGCTAAGAAATTAGGCCAAAAATGCACACAGCCAGTGCCTGCTCTGATTTGACTGGGCAATAAATGTGGAATACAAGCAGAAACCAGAAAGCTTCTCAGAATCTGGAAAGCTTCTCAGAAATCAGAAATTTTCTCAGAACAAGGTTCTGTGCCTCCAGATTCTGCATATTCACATACAGATATCTATTTATAGGGACTGATGTCAGATCAACTCATCATTAGGTTAATTCCACTAACAAGGCCAGAGGACACAGACATGCAGTTTACATGGTTACCTGCAATTTCTGTTGTTAAATACAACCATGACTACGTGACATTGTATGAAGAAAGTGCCAGTCATTTACATATTCTTATTCTCTATTGTGCTTAAATCTATATTTTTAAAGTTTATTTAACTTGACCCCAGAAAATGAAAATTATCTCAACCCAGGAATTTGTGTTTTATTTTACTCCTGTTATTATAAAAGTGTTGTTGCTTTTTTGCAGTCGGTGTTGTCTCTTGCATTAATATAAATAAAAGAAAAAAATATGTTTGTTGCTTTACTGAAAAGATTTTTCCATGGAGACAGCAAGCATTACGGTAAAGAGTTTAAAATGCTGTAGATCTAATCATGTAGCTTAGCCTCTGGTAATTTCTGTAGAAAGCATGTGAAGCGCTACATGGTGTATGCATGTGGGGATTTTATGTCCACACCTATTTACTTTGCCGTACAGACTATATGTTGGGGGTTTTGTGCATGCATGTGAACTTGTGTGTGTGTGTGTGTGTGTGTGTGTGTGTGTACGTTCATTGCCAGCCATCAGACCCTGGTTGTCTCTGCCTCCACCTTGTATGAGTCAGAGCTGCAGTACAGTGTAGGAGGGGCTGGGATTGGATATCCTGCTGGTGGCTCATCCACACAGTTGCAAACACACACACATATACTTTTGTATTATTATTCATGTAAGTACCGCCAACAATGCATTCCCAAACCTTTAGAAGTCTGGACCAGCAAAATATCCACTGTGAGAGTCAAAAACTCCAACAGGTCCTCATAAGGATACACGCACAAGAAGAGACAACACTTGAATGCATGAAAAAGATACACACATGTACAGAAAGACATATGCAGACGCACAGAGCATCAACAATGCAAATGTCTGCATTTAACAGAGATAAGGAGACATATATACAGTGCACACATACAGACACACGTACACACAGCATGCTGTCACATCTGGCCCTGCGCTCCACAGCGTGGCCTATAATTAGCTGCCTGCAACGCTGACTGCCTAGAGATGAGATGAGCTAACCAGAGAGAGAAGGAGAGGAAGAAAAGGAGATGAGCTAACCACATGTAGGTAGATGCTGTTTCACTGAGTGAGGAGGTAGAGGAGGATAGAGGAAGAAAAAAAAATAAGGGAATGTCAGAACGGAGAAAGAACCAGACAGAGGTGAAACTTCATAAAGTGAGAGCCACCTATGATTGAGCATAGATAGAGTACACTCACAAGAATTAATCCAAAATCTGTTGCAAAACTATGGGTGCACGCTCTGAATATGGGTGGCCTCAGCAGGAATTAAACACCAAACCCTAACACTGACATTCACTCATTCTCAACCCATTCAAATGTATAAGACATCCAAATATGGCACTGAAGATGTGTGTATATGTGTGTGTGTGTGTGTGTGTGTGTGCCTGAGTCTTCCTCTGCACATACCCAGACTGGAACATTTTTATGAATGGGGCTCCAGCAGCCAGTGAGATAAAGTATGTCACAGCACTATAATGAGAGCTGGGATGGTCTCTTAAGTAGCACAATTTCATCTGTATAACAAAGGCAGGCTTGAGACTCGGCTGTGAATGAATGAGTCAGGATCGACGTAACCCAGCTACTTGGGCTGGGAGGGGGTGAAGGAGAGAGGGAGGGGTTTGTGTATGACTCATACTCCCTCTTCTCTCATTGTCACTCCACTGCAGTAGGATTGGAGAACTTCTGGCCTGCTGTGGGTTCTCCCTTCTTTATCTCCATCTCCCTGTCTGCCTTTCCATTGGCTCCACAGCTTTTTCGCCACTGCGTTTTCACTTTGTCTGTTCCCCTGTTTCAGAACTGCACATTCCTTTTTGCTTTGATGCAGGTAACAAAGGAGATTTGAACCTCTTAAACCCATTGGCTCTGATGGTGGGTGAGTTGTTACAACCCCAGCCAAAAGTTGTCAAAACCCACAGAACTTTTCCAGACACGATCCCAAAGTTTCCAAAGATACTGAATATTAATTTAGGTAGAAATTCATATAAGATGCATAAGACATCAAGAATGATATATTTAATAGCCACCACAAAAGCATGTCTGGAGTGAGATATGTTTCCAGGCTTTGAATATTTTAAACCACAGTATGCTCAAACTGTGTATGTAGGATGATTTTTGCATACCTTAAAGTGTCACTGTAGCAGTAAAAAGCAGCTGAATCTACTTGACTGAGATCCTGCTGATATTTTTAAACATTTAATTCATGTGGAAGGCATGGCCACTTTCAGCCACTGTTTTACCATCAGCAGTTAGTTTCACTTGAACGATTTGTTGCTAGTAGCAACCAGTGCTGCTGCAGTTTGCTGTTTAACTGACTTTAGCTGTGTCCAAAATTCTCCCTTTGTTTACTCGCTATATAAAAGGCACCTAAGAGTTTACTCTATAGAGACCAATAACTTGAATTATTCAGACACTTTACAGCAAACAGTACAGTTTGATGTGGAATGAATGTTGACGATGTTACTTGGCCATCGGCTTAATGTGGATGTTAACTGTGTCTCTGATCTGACTCATTTCACAACAAAATTATCCGTCAGTCAAATGTGGCAGTATAAAAATGGGGGGATTTGATATCTTGATTAACTGTTTGGATTTCCCAAAGTTACAACAAAAAAATCACATAATGTAATATACAACTACACAGTGATGGAAAACAAAAATGTGAAAAGTGAAAAATTGAACCACTAGAAGTTCCAAATTCCGAATCTGAATCAGAATACTTTATTAATCCCGGGGGGGGGGGGGATTACTTACATTAAAAAACAAAGATAGAAAATACACCTAGTGTCTCCATTGTGTAGTGGTATACACATTCGGTTTACAAGTAAAAGGTCCCTGGTTTGGTTCCAGGTGTTGACACATGTCTCGCTTACCATGGAGGGTTCTGTCAGGAAGGGCATCTGGTGTAAAACTTCCGCCAAATCACTAATGTGGATTAGTCTGCTCTGGTGACCCCTTGGGGAGAATACAAGGGAGCAGCCAAAGGTACACATTTTAGAAAATCTTCTTCTTCTTCTTTCGGCTGCTCCCGTTAGGGGTCGCCACAGCGGATCATCTGCCTCCATTTCACCCTATCCCTTGCATCCTCTTCCCTCACACCAACCCTCTGCATGTCCTCCTTCACTACATACTCGCACCTCCACCCTCTTACTCTTCCTTCTCTCTCTCTGCCTCCTAACACGCTTTCCCCCTCTCCCCCTCCTTGGTCTTCGGCCAACAGTAGCATAGTTTCCACCGGCACCCTGTTGGCTAACGGCACCGGAGGCGGTCGTTGTTAACCCGGGCCGCGACCGATCCGGTATGGAAGTCGTGTTATGAATCCGCATATTTGATTTGGCAAAGTTTTTAC
>VUQH01000367.1:4790-18283 GCA_015106775.1 Etroplus canarensis | reverse complement strand
CCTCTTGTGAGTTTTTGTTTAGGGCCTCCTTGTGCTCTTCTCCTTTGGTGTCCCCGCTCACCTCACCCTCGGTGGCGTGTCTCTCGCCTTCGGTGGCACTCACCTCGCCCTCCGTGGCCTGCCTCTCGCCCTCTGACGCGCTTCCTCTACCCTTAGGTTGGACCTGGAGGTCTCCCTGCCAGCCCCGGCGGCAGCCTTTCCTGGCCCACCTAGGGGGTGGTGTCCCGGCCACCAGAGTGGTGGTCTCCTGGGCCCTGTCACCCAGCCACCAGAGTGGTGGTCTCCTGCACTCTGTTTTCCGGCCACCAGAGTGGTGGTTTCCTCAATCCCTCGGCCTCCAGAGTGGCGGCCTCTTCACTGGCCTCCCCCTCGGCCGCCTGAGGGGTGGCCTCTTTGCCGACCTCCTGTTCGGCCGCCCGAGCAGGGGTGGTTTCCATAACCGCTGGGCCCGGTGCCACAGGAACTTTTCTTTTCCCTTTTTTTTTTTTTTCTTCTGTTTGGGCCACCTGGGTTTCCATTCATGGGCCTGTTTTTCTTCGATCCTGGCTCCTCCCTGTCAGTTCCTCCTTCCTTACCTCCCACCACCCGCCCTGGGTAGGTGTCCCTGACTTTTGTTTGGTGGGTTTTTGGGGCTTCTGGAGCCGCCCCTTGGGGGGGGGGTCGGTCCTGTCATGGTCCGCCCTTCCCTGTCTGATTTGGTACCTGCTCCCCTCCTTTTTGTCTCCTGACCGGCTTGTCCCCCTAGTGGTCCTCGTCTCCGTCTACGTCGCTTCCTGTTTGTCTGCCTGTCGTAATTGTCCCAGCTGTGTGCCGTCCCCACCTGTTCCTCATCAGTGACTCTGTCTTGACTATTTTAGTCCTGTCTCCTCGGTCTGTCGCTGTCGCGTCATCCCCTCATGTTTCCCGTCGTCACTCTGCCAGTTTTCCCTCTTCACTTTTTGTATTTTGCTACCTTGTGTGACCGGCTAATAAAGCCTCTTGAGTTTAAACCGCCTGTCCTCAAGTCCTGCATTGGGGTCCACTCCAGTCACGATGACGACGATTTATGACAGAATGACGAGACCAGAAATGGACCCCGCGGACACTACCTGCTCAGTGGAGGAGTTGTCGGCGATTTTGGAGGAGCTTAAGGGCCTGCTTCAGGAGTGGATGGAGACTGGGTCCCCCATGAAGAAGATGTGCCCGCTCCTCAGAATGCTGGACATTTGTCACTCTAAGACGAGCCTGCGGCTAATCCCGGCGGTGTTAGAGCTGTGGCATTTCGCCCACAACGCCAGGAGGGACATCATGGTGGAGATGCACGGGCGGGACCTGGCTGGTCATCGCTTCCCACCTCCTCCACCACTGCCTGTGCCCCCGGCTCCCAGCTGCTCGCCGCAGTCCCAGGCTGACACTCCTGCTCTCGGCTCACCCGCGGTCGCTCCCGCCTCCAGCCCTGCTGAGCCTGCCTCCTCACCTGCAGCTCCAGCCAAGAAGAGGAAGCGACGGTCTCACCGACGCTGCTCTGACTCCCCTGCCTCTGCTCCACCCAGATCTTCCGTTGCCTCGTCGCCATCCTGCGTGATGGAGGAGAAGCGGGATGGAGCCTCTCTCTTCCCGTGTCGTGGAGCAGCCCGCGTTGGGGCTGTCAGCGTTGGGGCAGCCTGCTTCAGAGCTCGCGCTGCAGGCGCGGTCCGAGCCGCCGTCGGATGCCTCAGAGCTCGCGCTACAGGGACAGCCTGAGCCGCCACCGGACGCTTCCAGTCTCATGCTCAAGCCCCCGTCTGCAGCAGAGCCCACTTCACTGGAGCCCCCCGAGCTGCCTGCCGCATCGGGATCCTCTTCGCCGGTGCAGCCACCAGAGACTGAGCCCCAGGTGTGTTTGCTTTTTTCTTGAGCCTCAGGCTAGCTTCCCTTCCATTGAGCCTATGGCTAATGTTTGTGTGCCTGAGCCTTTTGCTAGCCTCCCTGTTCCTGAGCTCTCTGCTAATGTTCGCTCACTGGGGTCTCAAAAGACTGTGGCTGCACCTGGCCCCCCAGAGACATTTTGGGTTGGACTGTGGGCTCCAGTCCTTTGTTTTCCTTTCGGGGCGTAGCTCTAGGTTTATTGGTTTCAAGCCCCTCTTTTGTGTTCCTGTACCTGAAGCTAGGTTGTGTTTTGTTGAATCAGGGCTTCCCTCTTGTGTGTGTTTTTTTAGGGCCTCCTTTTGTGTTTTTCCTTTTGTGCTCCCTGTAACCTCGCCCTCCGTGGCACATCTCTCGCCCTCCATGGTGCATCTCTCACCCTCCATGGCGTTAACCTCGCCCTCCGTGGCGCTCGTTCAGCCTTCAGCCTCTGCTGAAGCGCTCCACCCGCCTTCAGCTGCCACTGAGGCATTAATTCAGCCTTCAGCCACCACTGAGGCCTTGTGTCAGCCTCCAGCCGCCGCTGAGGCATTTTGCCTGCGGCTCCCAGCTGCCGCTGGGGAGCCCTCTCAGCCCCCAGCCGCCGCTGGGGCACATACCCCGCCTTCAGCCGCCGCTGAAGCGCCTTCTCTGCCTCTAGCCGCCACTGAGGCACTCACCCCGCCTTCAGCCGCCGCTGACGAAGAGCTCTCTCCGCCTCCAGCCGTCGCTGACGCATTCATTTAGCCTCCAGCCGCTGCTGAAGCGCTCTCCCCGCCTCCAGCCGCTGCTGAAGCGCACCCTCCGCCTCCAGCCAATGCTGAGGCACACATTCAGCCTTCAGCCACTGCTGAAGCGCTCCCTTCGCCGCCTTCAGCCGCCACACTGTCTCTGCCGCCTGCCGCCGCTGGCACACCCTCATTTCCTCCCTCCCGTGCCAAGAAGGGTCCTCCTCCCTCGTGGGCTGAGGAGAGCATCCTCCAGCCTCCTCGGGCTGAGGAGAGCGTCCTCCAGCCTCCTCGCTCCGCCACAGGGAGTTTTTCCCCGCTTGCTGCCGCCTGAGCGCTCCCGGTGCCAGCAGTTTCTCTGCCGGTCCCTGCGGCGGCGACCACTGGAAGGCGGCCTCCCGGCCTTGCTTTTCAGCCGCCCGAGCAGAGGTGGCCACTTTTTTGGCCCGCCTCCCGGCCTCCCGAGCAGAGGTGGTTCCCTTGCTGGGTTCCCCCTCGACCACCTGAGCAGAAGTGATCTCTGGGCTGGGTCCCTCCTCTGCCACCTGAGTGGCGGTCTCCCTGCAGGGGTGGCCTTAATCGCCTCTGGGCTCTGTGCCGCAGGCACTTTTTCCTCCTGGGCCACCTGGGTTCCTTTCATGGGCTTGTCCTTCCCCGGCTCCAGTTCCGTCCCTCCTTCCTGACCTCCCAACACCCACCCTGGGTGGGCGTTCCCGCCTTTTCCGGCCTGTTTTGGGGCGTCAGGAGCCGCCCCTTGAGGCGGGGGGGGGGTTCCTGTCATGGCTCGCCCGTCCCGGTCCGGGTTGGAGCCAGTTTCCCTCCTTTAGTCCTCTGCCTGCCTGTTTCCCTAGTGGTCTTCCCCCTGTCTGCTTCACATCCTGTGTGTCTCCCTGTTCCGATTGGTCAGCTGCGTGCAGTCCCCACCTGTCCCTCATTAGTCTGTGCCTATTTGAGTCCTGTCTCCCCAGTCTGTCACTGTCGCATCATTACCCTATATCTCCTGCCATCTGCCGTGCACTTACCTGCCTGGTTTTTGCCGTGCTTAATAAAGCCAGTTGAGTCTTACCTTTCGTCTCCGCGTCCTGCATTGGGGTCCTCCTCTGCACAATGAAGACAGGTTATGACACCCCTAACCTCTCACTTCCTCCAAGCATGTCTTCCAGTGGAGCGACGCAGCTCAGCAGGCTTTTGACCATCTCAAGTGTCTCTTCTGGTCTGCTTCCGTCCTCGCCCAGCCAGACCTCTCCCTACCATTCATCGTTGAGGTGGACACCTCTGATTCCGGCGTCAACGGAGTCCTGTCCCAGAAGGTAAATAGTAAATTACATCCATGCACCTTCTTCTCTCACCATCTCTCACCAGCACAGCGGAATTACTCCATCGGGGACAGGGCGCTGCTTGCCGTCAAAATGGCGCTGGAGGAGTGGAGACACTGGCTGGAGGACGCTGAACGTCCCTTCCTAATCTGGACTGACGATAAAAACCTGGAGTACCTGCGGATAGCCAAGAGGCTTAATTCTCGTCAAGCCAGGTGAGCTGTCGGTGCCCAGGTCTCCTCTGGTTTCCACCCACAGACTCACAGGCAAACAGAGCGGCTGAACCAGGAGCTGGAGGCTGCGCTGCAGTACATGGTTCCCAGCAACCAGTCATCTTGGAGCTCTCTACTCTCGTGGGCTGAGTACGCTCATAACTCTCTCACATCCACAGCCACCAGTCTCTCACCCTTTGAGGTCACTCTGGGGTATCAGCCACCACTCTTTCCATCCCAGGAAAGTGACCTCTCCGTTCCCTCCGTCCAGCACCACCTCCGCTGCTGCCGCCACCTTTGGAAAGCCGCCCAGGCAGCTCTGCTACGCTCTCAGGAGCAAAATAAACGGCTGGCTGACCGTCACATATTCCCGGCACCTTTATATACACCTGGTCAAAATGTTTGGTTGTCTACTCACCACATCCAGCACTGAATCTAAAAAACTCTCACCCAGCTTCATTGGTCCATATGAGATTGCTGCTATAATTAATCCTGTGTCTGTCTGTCTCAACTTACCTAAGAGCATGTCTTCCATGTGTCACAGATCAAACCTGTCCGTTCCAGCCTGTTGTACCCTCCATCCAGCTCCCCTCCACCCGCCCGGGTCATTGATGGCGAGCCTGCTTACACGGTGTGTAGGTTGCTGGATGTGAGACGCCAGGGTCGTGGCCTCCAATATCTGGTCGATTGGGAGGGATACGGCCCCGAAGAAAGATCCTGGGTGCCTCGCTCTGCCCTTCTGGACCCTTCTGTGGTGAGGGAGTTCCACCACAGACACCCAGACAAGCCTGGCAGGTCGCCGGAAGGCTCCCGTTAAGGGGAGGTATTGTCATGACCGCTGCCTCCTGGTCGGCCTGTCATATGTTTTGTGTTATGTTTTGCCTGTGCGTCCGCTTCCCTCCCTCTCTCTCTCTCTCTCTCTCTCGCTATTGCTCTGCAGGATGTGTGGCAGCTCTGACCTGATTACCTGCGGGTCTCACCTGGGAGACTCATCTGCTACACCTGCCTCTCTTCCCCCGGCAATCTGATGCCTTGTTGATGCCAGAGGTCAGGAGAATGGCCAGACAGCTTCGAGCTGACAGGATGGCAAGAAGAACTGAAATAACCATTCATTACAGCCAAGGTAAGCAGAGGAGCATCTCTGAATGCACAACACGTCGAACCTTACAGCAGATGGATTACAGCAGCAGAAAACCACACTGGGTGCCACTCCTGTCAACAACAAACAGGAAACCGAGGCTACAATTCACACAGGTTCACCAAAATTGGACAACAGAAGATTGGAAAAAATTTGCCTGTCTGATGAGTCTCAAATTCTGATTTGATATTCAGATGGTAGGATCAGAATTTGGCTTAAACAACATGAAAGCATGGATCCATCCTGCCTTGTGTCAATGGTTTAGACTGCTGCTGAACCACTGATGGAACACCACAGCCTACCTGAGTCCATCTATTTATGACTGCCATGCTCTGATGGCTGCTTTCCAACAGAATAACACACCATATCATAAACCTCAAATCATCTCAAACTGCTTTCTTAACCACAAAGAGATCACTGTACACAAATGGCCTGCAAGGTCACCTGATCTCACCTTTGAGATGTGGCGTGCAACAGGAGAATCTCAATATGGATATACAGCTGACAAATCTGCAGGAACTGCATGATGATATTGTGTCAACTTGGATCAAAATCTCTGAGGAATGTTTCCAGCACCTTTTTGAATCTATGTGATGAGGAATGAAAGCAGTTCTGAAGGTAAAAGGGGTCCAAGGGGTACTAGTGTACGTGTACCTAATGAAATGGCCAGTGAGTATATTTTTGATTCTAGTGACATCTGAAAATACAAAAATGTCTGTAACGTGAATGTTTTGTGCTTCATCCAGATGTGAGGAAAAGCTTTTATCGGACATTTTCACTTTATTCTAATTCACAGAATAAAAATTCTTGCCTTTTAAAGCAAGAAATAAAGAATGGGGGAATTTGTGGCATGATCTCAGGGACAGAGCAGACACAGTAAGGGTTCCCGGATATTCTCTTAAAGCTGGTTGTTACTCGCTTGTTTAAAGCTCATTATAAAAGAAAGGGTCCTGGAATGCAGCCGTGATTGCAAGCAATAACTATGAGGTCAGAAAATAAGCTCTGTGGTATCACACAGGACCCCTCTGAGCAACAGGAAAACACACAGATGCAAACGCACACGTGTCCCCCACCCAGATAGAAAAAATAGGAGAGCAGACATAAATGCAATTGTGGTGGTGTTCTGAGAAAAGACTCCACAGGAAGCTGTGACCCTTTTTTCTTTAAGCACCTGCGAAACTCACATCAAATATTTAGCTCTGTCATTCAGCTTCGCTGAAGGTGGGAGGGCAAAAATTTCAAGAAGCTTTACCTTCATCTTGTGATGAAGCAGATATGGGAACAGACGAGGGCGGATTAGAGAGCAGAGCGTGCCAAGACCGGGAAGTGAACCCCACAACTCTGCTGGAGGAGCTGGAAACGTAAGCCTGTGTCTCGCCACAGACATGTAAAAAACTGAATCCTTAAACTTAGACCAGTGGATTTTTATGCTGTCTGCTCTTTATTTTCTGTTGTGGTGTAGTATGCTAATATTAAATTTGGCCAAAGTTTACAACACTGAGATCAGCATATGAAAACTAGAGCTTCAGACTGTACTAAATGCTACTTTTGGATATGTATTATTTTGGCAGGGGGCATTCCTAATATGGTCATCTCAGGCACACAGCTCTGGCTGTGAACAGAGTGTTGAAACCTGTTTACCAAACCTTCTGTTTATTGGGAGCAGCCAGAACAAAGGTATCTTAAAGGAAAAGGGGAAGGTAGGCTTCTAGAAAGAACACTCAGGAGCCATCTTGGCAAAGCCTGTGGGTAGTTATTTTGAAGCTCCTATTACTTTTATTTCATTGGCCACTGGGACATACAAACTGCATGCAAACACTCACTGGCCAATTTATTAGATACAGCTTGCTAGTGGATATGACAATTTTTGCCTTCAGAACTACTTCAGCCTTTCGTGGCACAGATTCAGCAAAATGCTAGAAACATTCCTCAGAGCTTTTGTTCCCTATTACCATGATAGCGTCACACAACTGCTGCACATTTTTGGGTCCTGCCATCCAACTGTAGCACCAGAAATCGTGACCCATCAGTTAGGCAACATTTTTCCATTTGTAGCCTTAGTTTCCTGCTCTTAGCTGACAGCAGGGGCACCCGCTGTGGTCTTCTGCTGCTGTTGTACAGTCAGAGATGTTCTTCTGCATACCTTGCTTGTAACGAGTGGCTATTTCAGTTCCTGTTGCCTTCCTGTCAGTTTGAAATAGTCTGACCATTCCCCTCTGAACTCTGGCATCAACAAGGCAATTTCTCCCAGAGAACTGCTGCTCACTGGATAGTTTCTTTTTTTCAGACCATTCCCTATAAATCATAGAGACAGCTGTGCATGAAAATTCCAGTAGATCAGCAGTTTGTGAAATACTCAGACCAGCCCATTTGACACAAACAACTATGCAATATTCAAAATCACTTAATCACTTCTCCTTCCCGTTCTGATGCTCAGTTTGAACCTCAGCAGGTTGTCTTGACCAAGTCCAAAGGCTTAAATGCACTGAGTTGTTGCCATGTGATTGACTGAATAGATATTTCAGCAAATGAGCAGATGAATTGGTATACCTAATGAAGTGGCCACTGAGTGTAGAACTGACTGTCAAATCTGATTAAAAAGTTTGGCAAATCTGCCCCAAAATAAGGTTTAAAGAAATTGCATTACCTGTAAGGTATTGTTGTTTTGCACATATGCAACATATGACATTAAGGTTTCATTAACAGCTCCAACCAAAGTGGAGGCATCATCAGTGCTTTTATAACTCTCACCAAGAGCACTGAACAAATGACATGAAAACTCATGTTATGTATACATAAAGCCCGGAAAAATCACAAAGGACACTTAATCACATCTTTCCAATGATAAAGATAGACCGGGAAAATGAGTAGATACTATTAGGTCCATAAAACCACAGAAAGTGGACAATCACAGAATGCTTTACTTGGTTAAGAAGAAAACTCCTTCACAACATTTATCCAAGTCAAGAACACTCTTAAGGACGTAGGTGTATTATAGTCAAAGTCTACAATCAAGAGATGCCTTCATGAATGGAAATACAGAGGGTTTAAAACAATGTGCAAACCACTGGTTACACTCAGAGAGACCTGATTAAACTTTGCCAGAAGAACCTTAACAGGTCTGTAAAATATTCTTTGGACAGATGAAACCAAGATGAACTTGAAGCAAAGTAATGGGAAGAGAAAAGTATAGAGAAGGAAAGGAACAGCTCATGATGTGAAGCATACCACATCATCTGTCAAACATGGTAGATGCATTGTTATAGCACGGGCATGCACAGCTGCCAGTGGAACTGGGTCATTAGTATTTATTGACGATGTGACTGCTAACAGAAGTAGCAAGATGAATTCTGAAGTGTACAGAGCTACACACTCTGCTGAGATTCAGCCAAATGCTGCAACTGATTATACAGAGCTTACAGTGCATGTGGATAATGAGCCAAAGCATACTGCAAAAGCAACCTGAGAGTTTGTCAGGGCAAAGAAACGGGATATTCTTATGTGGCCAAGTCAGCCACCTGATCTCAAACCAACAAAGCAGCTTTTCAGTTACTGAAGACAAAACTGAGGGCAGAGACCCACAAACAAGCAGCAACTGAAGGCGGCTGCAGAACATCTCAATTGAGCATTTGTTGATGTTAATGGGTTCTAAACTTCAGCCAGTCATTGACTGCAAAAGATTTTCATCCAAAATATTAAAAACAATCCTTAAATTTGAAGTTATGCCAGTTTGTCCCATTACTTTTGAGTCTGAAAATAGGGGACTATGTATAAAAATGGCTTTAGTTCCTAAACAATTCATCCAATTCCTTTGTTAAGCCCCTTGAATTAAAGTTGAAAGTCTGCACTTCATTTTGACTGTTTGATATAAAATCCAGTGCAGTGGTGTACTGTATATAGGCAAAATTCCCAATAAATGAATAAATTAATTAAACAAATGGCTCATTGTCCCAAAACATATGGACCTAATTGTATATCCACCATCGCACTGTTAAACTGTAACCTTCATCTGTGCCCATGTATAATTCTAACAACATGATTGGTTCATATCTGTCCTAGGTTAGGTGCTGATTGGCTTTGGGAGAGACAACCACAATCTTTGCTCTTATAGATTTCTGTTCAGGATTCTTTGAGTGATGCTTCTGCTAAAACAGCTCATTTCAGACAGTGGATGAACCAAGCATCTGCACCAAGGTCAAGTATTACATAAATAAGTAATATTTTGTACTAATCTAGCAGTTAATCAACTGCATATTAGACTATATATACCAGCAAACACGGTTGAAGCAGCAGTGTTCTCCTTCCAGTCAAAACTTGTCACCAGATGCCAGCAAAACTAAACCGTAGATTCGTTGTATATTGACACGTGTTGACATCATTCCGACATGTGAGGAAGGTCTAGTCAGACCACTTCTTATAAAGTAAGGAATATACATAGCATGCTGTTTTCTACATATGTGAACATTTTATCCGAACAAGAGATAATTAAACTTCAAAAAGCATCTTCAAAATGCTTTTTTCTCATCTCTTTAGATCTGTCTCACTACCAGAGGAAAAACTTAAAGGCTCACTTAAGATACTGTGAGGGGAAATGAACGTCTGAACCAAATTTCATGGCCTCAATCCAACAGATGTTTCAGTCTGTAACAAGATGGGGAGCAAAGAGGTTCAAGGCAGTCCTCCCAAATATGATGCTAAGCAAGATTTTCGTGATCAGCTGGAAAGATGAAGCAACCATCTGATAAGCAGCCAAAAACCGTTTCCTTTGTGCACTTTGGAACTTTGGTTTACATTTCTTGACACCACAAATTAAAATCCAATCATCTCTGCTGCACCAGGCTGGAGGATCACGACAAAAAGTTGCACAAATAAACCCCGAAATATCTGCGTGCATAGATAAACGAGCACAGCTGCTTCGTTTCTGTTTGTCAGTTGGATAAACTGAGCAAAAAGCTGCAACACGTTCTTGCTCATCTGGTCCTCTTAATTGCAGAGAAAAAAACCACAACCAGTCACGGTGGTCTGAGTTATTGAGCAGAGACAGGAAAAGGAGCAGAGTTGAGTGATCAGATCTGTCAAGCCAACGAATTTTCCATCTGCTCTCTGCATTTATCTGTGGACAGATAAACAAACACACTCACAGAAAAGCCGATATGAAATCAGCGCTTCCTTTGACCCTTGTGTCAGCTCTCATGTAGAGAAACAATAAGCTGAGAGTACAAACTGGGCAGGTTTTTGTGACTTTCATATTCACGTACAAGAAAACAAGCTTAGATCTGTTGATTCCTGCGCTGCTTCTGCTTTGTTTATCTAAAGCCTGTTCAAATTATCCATATCTCATTGGAAGCTCCAGAGCTGATTCTCACACCCAAGTCTAGTCATGAGAAAAGTTGCTAAAAAGTTGTCTAAAAGTCAGAAAACAATCAGGATTAGGCAGAGTTCATATATTAAATATTTATTTAGGAGCCACATGAAGCCATAATAACTTTCTTGAATATTTGAATGTTATTTTAAATGTCTTTAAAGTGTCCTGCAGCAGGCTCCTTTCTTCATAGATTAGCATGCACACTTCTGTGCTGTGTGGTTACTCATCACATTGTTTGAGCGGGTATATGCTAGTTTATTTTCACACAGCCAACATCTGATTGTAATACTTGCAGACCTGTGCTCTGACTGCATGGCTGTCATCTGTCTTACCTTCCACTTTGCTTGTTTACAACTTGCTGTTGCAGAAGGACAGAGAGGGGCTGAAGCCCAGCCTAGTGGCAGGTGGCTTCTTAGAAACAACAGTTAAGTGGCATTGTACAATAACAACATGCATAAACATTTTAACTGAATAGTATTTCTAGTATAAAGGTCATCAATCTTGCTGATGAACCACACACATCCCTAATCATGAGCCTACTCCTTCCATCGCTCTGCTCACCTCTTGTCCGCCTTCCACATCTGTGATAAATGCTTCAGTTTTTGCATCATATTGTACTGAAATCTGATTCAAATGTCTGATTATATTATGTACCTATTCTTGCTACACATTTGCCCGAAAGTATGCAGACTCATCATCAGTTCAGTTTGTTGCGATAACAGCCTCCATTTGAGGCTCTTTCCCGAAACCTGTGTCTATGACTGTCAGGTTATGAAACACTCATTTGTCATTCTGAAAGTGAGTTATAAACAATTTAGGCTTCACATTTTAATACACTGGGCATCCCTTTAGTATCATTTTTCAATGTGCTTGTCACAGTGCCGGTAATGTTGATTTGTATGTGCTGATCTCTTACTTCGAGCATGACCTGCTCTGGAGCAGGTGAGGTCTGCAGCTTGAGCTCCCAAGTAGATGCACCCAGCTAGGAAACCAAAATCTTGCTTTGTAACACAGGCCTCAGAACAAAGGAAGTTTCCTTCTCTGCTCAGCACACTGAAACTAGTCTGTAACCAGCTTTTAAAAATCCGATCAGAAAAAAAATTCACTGATCTGAAACTGCTCTGTGGTTGGTTTGCAAGTTTGGAGAGCAGTTCATTTTAATCAGGTCAAACTGCAGACTGTAGAGGAACTTTCTCCTCTGCTGTGTGGAACTTTACACATACATATAATTTGATAAGAAACACGAAATGTGTGTGTCAAAACCTTTGCAGTTTCAGTTCTGATGTGCAAACAACATTACCTTAAATTATCCTAAGTTAAACTATTTAAACTACCCATCTGTTTTCTTCAGCTTATTTAATTCAGGGTTGCAGGAGGCTGGAGCCTATCCCTGTTGTCATGGGGCAAAAGGCAGGGTACACCTGGGTCAGGCTTCCAGTCTTTTGCAGGGCTAACACAGAGGGACAGGCAACCAGTCACGCTCACACCTACAGCCAATTAGGAACTGCCAATTTACCTAACCCCACACGTCTTTGGACTGTAGGAGGAAGCAGGAGTACCTGGAGAAACCCAAAGCAGGCATAGGGAGAAGATGCAAACTCCACACAAAAAGACCCTGGCTGGGCAGTGGATTTAACCCAAGGACCTTCTTGCTATGAGGCAACAGTGCTAACCCCTGGCTCATTGTACTGCCTCCCATTTAAACTAAAGAACACAAAAAAACATGATTTAGAAAACCAGCTAAATTAATATCAGAAACAGCTAAACTTTTTTATTTCTTTTATATTTTACAGAGCCTGAAGTGCCTTAATTCTTTCTGAAAAACACACTGAATCATATTTTCTTAGGAGCTTTTTTGCAAAGCACAGAGGTTATTTGTTTGCTATGCATCTCGTCCATGAACATTTATATTATTTTATCAGAGAACTGAGGTGTTTCAATAATACGTGAACCATGAGCCATTAATTAATTCTTCTTCTACTTCTTCTTTCGGCTGCTCCCGTCAGGGGTCGCCACAGCGGATCATCTGGTTATGAATCCGCATATTTGATTTGGCAAATTTTTTACACTGGATGCTCTTCCTGATGCAACCCTCCCCATTTACCCGGGCTTGGGACCGGCACTAGGAATACACTGGCTTGTGGGCCCCTGTGGCTAGTTTGTTAATTAATTCAATAATATCTAATAAATAATAATTATTTCTTTACAGTCAGATCTGCTGCTTCTAGGATGAGCTATAATAGTAATTAATGTTTTCTGTTGACACTGTAATCAAGAACCAACCAAAACTTCTTCATGACTTTATCAGGCTTTAAATTATTTAACTGTTGCTCTTTTATGCATGAAGTCATATATGACTACACAATAGTTCATTTACCCATATTCTAAAGTGTCACCTGACGTTCAGCTAATGACTGACTGATTGTATCAGACAGCTGGATGGATGGACAACCTGAAAACATAATGCTCCCACAGCAGAGGCATATTAAAAGACTGGGATTAATAAAGTCCATAGATCACTGTCAAATTGAAATTCCAGCATCAAATAAAAAATACATTTAGTGGAGTTGAATATGTTTTAGTTCTGTCTATTACTATACAAGGTTGTGACTCTTCTTCCATGAAGTATTTGGGATGAGAACTACTTTGGATGTTGTACTATTTTCACTTGATTGCCTCACATGCAGAGGAGTCACAAGCCCAGCCTTGGGATCACACGCCAGTGTACTCCTAATGCTGATCACAAGCCTGGATAAATGGGAGGGTTGCATCAGGAAGGGCATCCAGCGTAAAAAAATGTACCTTTCAGCTGTTCCCTTGTATTCTCCGCCAAGGGGTCACTACAATGCATTAATCCGCATTATAATTTGG
>VUQH01000364.1:0-19463 GCA_015106775.1 Etroplus canarensis | reverse complement strand
AACAACAACCATAACAGCTGTAGAAACAGTAACTCGAGCCCATCAGAGACTCTGTGGAGGGCCAAAGAATCAATTTGCATTCCAGAAACAATGCAATATAAGATAAAGATATAACAGGAACCATCATTTTTATCGTGTAAGTGACCACAACAGACAGTGACCCGTAACATCAAGCTGACAACCAGCTTTCAAAATCGGAATGACCAATGGATCGTAACCCTCTTGCATATCACTCCCTTAAAAATAACTCCACAAACTATAATTTCAGAAGAGAAACATCTCAGCTGCTGAGTTATATTTTCTGTGCCATGCATGGAAATCCCGGGGCTCAAGTTCTACGAGTTCAGCAGTCCTCCTGCTAGGTGGCCACTGTTATCTGAAAATAATCAATACGGCCAACAAGTACAAACATGAACCAAGGAATAAACACACATATCGACTAAAACTGCACTGGCCTGTGGTCATAGGACAACCCTTCAAGCCCTGAACTCTTGTTAGAAAGTATGAATGAGTGCAAAAAATTGATCTATTTACAGCAGACAGAGACAGACCTACATTTGGAGATGGGTGATCAGATTTCAACAGAGATACAGATAGATGATGGGTGGCAGAACATATGTGTGTTTGCGTGCCTGTGCCTGTGTGTATTTGTGTTTTTACTGGGTTGTGGTGTGGCCAGAGGGGTGCTTAGTGGAGAGATTACCCCCTTTGCTGGGAAACACAGGGGGCAGGAGGCAGGTTTTATTTTCTAAGGAGGTCAGAAAATCCATTCCTAAAGAGTCACGAGATTATAAAGCCGAGCTTGAGCTGGCAGATTACGGGGATGAAGCACCGTGTGAACCTCTGTAATGTGAGGTGAGGGATGGAGGATTGTGGTTCTCTAAATAATTCACCTCTCTGGGCCCCTCAGCTCCCTTTAAGGCACTATAAAACTGATCATGCTGTTATTTTTATTCTCATGTCTGAGTAAAATTTCTTGGGATCTTGTTTCTGAATATTATCTACAAGAATTTGCTGCACATTGAACTTAAGTTTAAGAAGGTCATATTTTTAAAATAACACACTAACACACACACATCCACACATTATCACTCGAGGATAAACAAGGCCACAGGAACAGAGGTCATAATAACCCTGCGGAGAGTTGAGTCTAACTTCAAAAATCAAGTCGCCACCTTATCTGTGCAGACACACTGCAAACAGTGGAGATTAACCCTACAAACTGCTCTGACTGTGTGTTTGTTTGGTGCATCTCCTGCTTTTAGCTGATAAAGCTAAAAGTGTGACGTCTAGGGCAAAGTTACAGCTAATCTGTCAGTCTTCTCCCTGAAAATGACCTCTGTGCAGTCCAGCCACTTAAATATACTAACGGCCATTACTTTTGGGCATTAGCGTAATTACTGTAAACAAAAAAAAACCATTAGGGAGGAGATAAGCAGTCTCAGAGGACATTTTAGATTGTGGGTGCTACCGGGTCTGTTTTCATGTTAAATCTACTTGAAATAATTAAAATGGATGCTGCTGTTGCACTCTTGCAAATGAAAATGACAAAAGAGAAAGAAGCGTGTCAAGATTAGTTTAGGTGGGAGGAGTTTCTGTAAACAAGAAAATAATGGTTTACATTCATTCTCACCAAAGTGCTTTGTGTGTATTCCTTTCTCATAAAACAATGGAAAATTGTCACTCTCCTCTAGACTACACTGTATATACAGTAAGTGTTTGTGTGACTCCCTCAGAAAAGCCACATTTTTGCCTCAAGCAGGTGTGGTGGTTCTTGGTACACTGTTGAAAGAGCTTAGACAGTGTTTTTGTGAGAATATCTTTGCTCCCGCAGGTTGGTTTCCAGATGGGACTGCTGTGGGGGTGTGTGAGTCATAACGTCTATTGAGACACCCGACACAACTTCGTCATACCTGAGTGCTACTAGACATTTCTGTGTGCCTGTGAGGGCTTCTGTAAAAGATATGTCTATTTTGCTTTTACAGCCCCTTTCATATTTTCACCGATAAATCTTCTCTTCAGTTAATTCTGATCTTATATTTTACAGACGAAACAAAGTTGCAGGGAGCAGACATAAACATTTTTTACACATTTTCTTACTGATTAATTCCATTTCATAATCTCAGCATAACCTCAAGACTTTGAGCTGTAATCTTGAGGACAAACTTCTTAAAATCTGGCACAGCCCGTTCCCTTTGGTTGCATGATTTACAACTAGTGTTGGCCAAGAGAGGTCACAAAGGGACAGACGATGGAAATGCAACAGCTTACAAATATAATAACATGGCAGTTAGTTCCAAAGTCATCAGACTGCACTACGTCTTAAAAAATTGTTCCACTGACCTCATGTGATGCCTTTTTAAAACTCTGTTAGCAAATCCATAAAGAAAATAGTTTGTGGACAACCAGATTTCCCTCAGAGGATTAAGAAAGCCTCTAAATATAATACAAATATAATCTTTTTGTGTTTCAGCTTACCTAAATTTAAAAAAGTATGAAATGGTTAATGTAGCACTAACTCATGTCCTTGATTACCATGCATTATTATTATCAAAAGTACAAAGGTAGGCCCACCACAAAAGACTATGATGGATATAAACAGATTTAACATATCTTCTCTCACGTTTTGGGTTTTATGTAGCAATTAACACAGGCTCACATGACTTGGTGGGTTGTCTTTGTCTTAAGTAATTACAGTGTGTGGAAGAAAACCCAAAGCAAGCTGTGAAGAAGCTCAGTCAATGTTGTTCAAAAGCAGAAAAAAGAGAGAATACTGTGTCTGAGTTTTGACCCTGTGGAGGAGGGGTGGTGAAATGTTCGTGCTGTACTGGGAGCCAGAAGTGAACCAAATGGCTAAGGACTTTGGAACAGAGAGTGGGGCAGTCACACACCTGTCTGACAGAATTGCAAGTGATTAAAGGAGTTTTACACTTTGGGACCAGTATGAGCATGTGTGCATGAGTGAGCTGGATTAGTGGTCCCCAGCATTAAAATTGCTCCTGCTCTGTGTGTATGGTGGGAATACATGGAAGCAAGTTGCTTCTGCATTAGTCAAATGAATAAAATGTAAAAGCAGAATGAAGGAGGTACAAGCTGCCATAGTATGGAAAGCATGATGATGAGTTAATGAAAGCTCAGTTTTATTAATTGTCCCAGAAAGCCATGGCAGAGGACCAGCGTCCACAAAAGCCAGATATAGTCTAAGTGGAATGCCTCCATCATTAATACGACTGTACATTTCTTGCTATGACACAAAAATTTCAGTTGAAGAAGCTCTTGCACACAGGGCTTAGGTGAGATCTTATCATACAACTTAAGAAAAACACCTGTGGGAATGTTACTGAAGGTCTTAAGGGCCTTTACACAAAAGAGTCCTTATAAAAAAAAAAAAATAAAAAAAAAATTGACCCTCATATAATACATCCTGAAGTGTTTCAAAAAGTATTGACATGGTTACATGCATTCTATATTAATTGAAAGAGTGACTGAGTTATTTTGTTTTCTCATTATAACATAATGCAAATGTTAACCTAGATCCAGAAAGCAGTTTCCTTTTCTGGAGACTAATGATGCATGAGGGAAGAAAGGATAAAAATTATTTCAGGAGAATCAGATTTGTCTTTCTTTTTCTTTCTTCTTGTCAAAACCTGGTGACTGCGTTTCCCACAATCCAACATGTCTGCCAACATGCAGTGAATAGATTATTTAAACCATGGACTTGGCCACTGTAATGTCACCTACTGGTTTGTGGGGTGTGGCTTTTAATTTCTAGTGTGGTAATTCAGCTCTAAATATCTTTGGCTGTGACCATACTTGGATGTGAGGGGAGACCTGGGATATTAAAGGGAACATTAACTTAGGCTGAAAGCAAACTGTACCATAATCTTGGAGTTTTTGTGAGGATTTTTGCTGATTCATCCAGAAGAGTATTTGTGAGGTTAGACAGTGATGTTGGATGAGAGGGCCTGGCTCACAATCTCCGCTGTAGTTTATCCCAAAGGTGATCAGTGAGGTCAGGGCTCTGTGTGGGCCAATCAAGTTCTTCCACACCAAATTTATCCAGTTACGCCTTTATGGACTATCTTTCTACTTTGAGATACAGTCATGCTGGAACACAACAGGGTCTTCCTCAAACTGTTCCCACAAAATTGGGCGCACATAATTGCCCAGAATTTCTTGGAAAGCTGAGGCATTAAGATTTCTCTTCGACTGGAACTAAGGGGCCCAGGCCAACCCCAGAAAAACAAGTCCACAGCACTGTCCCCCTTCCACCAAACTTTACAGTTGACATAGTGCAGTCAGGCAGTTAATGTTCTCCTGGCATGTTCTATGCTGATGTTAATGCCAAAGGAGGTTTGGAACACTGAAGCAGCAGTGTTGGCAATTTTTTATGAACTATGTGCCTTTGCACTCAGCGACCCTGCTCTGTAACTTTACCTGGTCCGCCACTTTGCGGCTAAGTTGCTGCAGTTCCTAAACACTTCAACTTTGCAATCATACCACTTACAGTTGATTGTGGAGTACCCAGGAGGGAAGAAATTTCACCAACTGACTTGTTGCAGTGGTGGCATTCTGTTATAGTACCACGCTTGAAATCAGTAAGCTCTTTAGAACCACCTATTCTTTCATAGTGTTTGTAAAGGCAGACTATTGGCCCAATACTTTTGTCCCTATAGCGTATCATTGAAGTCTGTGAGGACTGTCTCATGTTTGTAGCCATCCTGAAGTGGTCATTTGAGGAACTATGTTGGCTCCCTTTTCACCCCCATATGTGGCTGCTTGTTTCTGCAGATAGTTGATAGAGACCAATTTCTCCAACCAGAGACGGCACCATGAATAGGATGTCAGGATTTGGAAAACTTAATCTGCTGACATGGAGTGACCAGCACTGATGACTTGTCAAGGGAAAATTGCAGTACTTGCAGTAATTGTGTGGAAAAACATGAAGTACTTCTATGTTGTTTTATTTCACTTCTTCTTGTGATTCTAGAAAAAAAAAAGTTTCCAGTGGTGATAAGCAGCTCAGTATTTTTGAGATGTCTGTAATGCATTTTAAGCAAAACTACCAGACATAACAGACCTCTCGTATATCCAGTTTGGTATCTCTGAACTGTCCCCTGTCTCCCCCTGCATAATATGCCAACCCAGCCTGCTCGCTTTCTGATGCTTTCATGCTCTACATACCCCATTTCCACTGAGCATTGCTGACTTGATGCCATGAAACTAAATTATGGACCCCAAAACATCAAAAAAGGAGTTGTCAGAATTTCATCACCCCACCCAACCCCAGCCATACCCCCTGCTACCAAAATCAGCTTTTGTAGAATAAATGTTCTTTCTGAGCTCGTTCAAAAAGCTGAACTTGTCACAGAGTCGTACGTGGGGAACGACCGACTCCTAAACTAAATAGGAAGCTGTCCTCTATATGAGGAAACACGACAGAGTAGGAGAGGAAATGGGTGTGAAAAACAAGACTTTAAAAAAAAGAAGGAAATGAATGATGATGGGAAAAGTGAGGTATTTTTGACTTGGGGGGAGGGGGGCTCATATTGTTGTTACTTTTATAAAAGATATGTTTGGTGTAAGAAATGAAGGCGGTAAAAGCTGATTAGAAGAGATTCAAAATTTCAGAGGTGAAGGGCTCCCCCTGTTGGCCAGAGGTAAAATTTTGTAAACAGAGATCAACATTTTTTAAAAAGAACTCACTCCAAAGCAGAGATCAGTGAATAACTATGATAAACATCAGATTTTTTCATATGTGCTTTTAAAAGATGCATTTTTTTCAGCCACATTTTTATGCTTTTCAAGACTTTTAGTGCAATAATCTTTATTATAGCATACCAGAAACAACAGAGAAAAAAACCCAGAATGAGGCAAAAACCAAAAAGAACAGAAAACAATAAGACACATTTTTTTGAAGTCACAAAATTATAAATGTCAATAAGCCACACTCTGCACCTTTCAGTCTCAGTCACAATCAGAAAATCCAAGTCATCACCACAACTGACAATATCTCAACAAATACACATTTATGTTTATGTCATGTTATTATGCTGCATATTTTGCATTCCTGAAGTTCGAGGAAAGCTCTTGCAAAATATTATGTAATAGGTACATCACACTGCCAAATGCCCTGTCTATAATCCGCTGCCCTCTGAACAGGTTAAGTGAGATAATCCTCATCTAATCCAGGTATCACTGCCTTTAATCTCTTAATCCAGTTTTAGTTAAAGTACAGATTAGATCAAGTTTGCTGACAGGTGTGAAGGCCCATTTCACAGTAAAGGAAGCACTTTGGTTAAATCTAGCTATACAACCACAGTATTAAAAGACATGTGAAATGTGTTGCCTGTACCATGTATTGCCTTCAACACATACCGCCTTACTAGTCAATCTTCAGGCTGTGTGGTGGATATTTAGATGGTAAAGAAATGACTGTAGGCAGATATGCATAGTAAACCCACCTCATATCACTGGTATAATAAAGAATTCTATAAATTAGCATTAAAACTTTTAGTACAAGCAATTTTAGAATTTTTTGTGAGGCAAACCTCTTAACATTTTTCTGTGTAGAAATAGTGTAGAAGCAGTCTAGAGTTTCTCAATCTTGGGTCCAGAAACTAACATTTTGCTTCTGAAGAGTCCAGGAGGATAAATGGGTTCTTTGTTAAATATCATCTATGTTATAATTCCTCCGTACTCTTAAATACATAGACTGACCTTAAAGTAATAAGGCACAAAAGGTAAAAGACAAAAAAACATAAACACTGATTTTCTTTTTATGTCTTAACCAGCATGAAGGCCACTGATATTTGAGGGACTTCTACAGTAGCAATAACAGCTTAGTTACATAATAATCTTTGTAAAATATATCTTCTTTCTATATCTACCAGCCTCACCACATTGCTTATATTCTCTTGGTTTTGACTTCACAGGACTCTAGTTGGTCTTGGTCATGCTCTTGGTCTTTAGCTCTGCCAGTTTGCTAGTAACAAAGTTCCATTTGAAAGATGCATCCTCGTTGCCTCCTCCCAGTGAGACATATTTAGAGAAACTGTTGTTGCTCTTTCCTCCCCTTTCACTTTCCTCTCCTTCGGTGACCTGCCCATCCTGCTGGCTTGTCTCCCCTCCAGCCTCGGTCACCCCTTCCTCAACCTCCCCTGTTGCTGCCTCATTTGCAGCTGCAGCAACTGCTGCAGCTTCAGCCTGCTTCTTGGCTGCCCAGTTGGCTGCAAAGCTATCCCAGAATCCCGTGCGCCTGGTGGGTCGAGGAGGTTCCTCTGGCTTTGCTGCAAGTGGACTGAGAATTCAGAGAAAGCAGTGGGTACTTCAACTTTGTATTGATCTTTGTCAAATAACTAACAATAACTAAACAGCTAGAATTTCAAATAGAAAGAATTCCATATAATTAAAAAAAAACACAAGAATTGCACCAAGGGGATTACATCATATTGAACCAAAAGCAATGCACGGTAAATACCTTATAAATATACACTCACAGGCCACTTCATTAGGTATACCCATTCGACTGCTCATTAAAGCAAATAGCTAGTCAGCCAATTTAATTAATTTAGGTATGTAGACGTGGTCAAGATTACCTGCTGAAGATCAAACTAAGCATCAGAATGGGGAAGAAAGGTGAATTAAATGACTTCGAACGTGTTTTTGTTTTTAGTGCCAGATAGGCTAGTCTGAGTATTTCAGAAACTGTTTGTTTACATAGAAAAGTCAGAAAAAAAGATAAAACATCTAGTGAGTGGTACCAGAAAATGCTTTGTTGCTGCCAGAGGTCAGAGGAGAATAACCAGACTACTTGGATCTGATAGGAAGGTAGCAGTAACTGAAATAACTGCGCATTACAACCAAAGTTTACAGAAGAGCATTTCTGAATGCACAGCACATCAACCCTTGAAGTAGATGTAGCATGCTGTAGCAGCAGAAGACCACTTTGGGTGCCACTCCTGTCAGCTAAGAAAAAGTAACTGAGGCTATAATTCACACAACTCATTAAAAAATAACAACAGAAGATTGGAGAACACTGCCTTGTGTGAAAAATCTCGATTTCTGTGGCGATATTTGAACGATAGGGTCAGAATGTAACATAAACAACATAAAAAACATGGATCCATCCTGCCTTGTAGCAGGTAAATGCTGGTGGTGTATTTGTGTGCAAGATATTTCCTTGGCACATTCTGAGCCACTGAATACCAACTGAACATAGTTTAAATGCCATGGCATACCTGAGTATTGTTGCTGACCATGGCCATCCCTTTATGAACACAGTGTACCCATATTCTGACGGCCGCTTCCAGGAGGATGACGCACCATGTCACAAAGCTCAGACCATCTCAAACTGGTTTCTTGAAAATGACAATGAACTCTCTGTACTCAGATGGACATGGGAGAGTACAACGGGAGATTCACATCATGGATGTGCAGCTGCCAAATCTGCTGCAACTGTGTGATGCTGTCACACCAAAATCTCTGACGAATGTTTCCAGTTCCTTGTTGAATCTGTGCCACAAAATATTATGGCAGTTCTGAAAGCAAAAGGGGGTCCAACCCAGTACTAGCAAAGTGTATCTAATGAAGTGGCCAGTGAGTGTATTTTTAAATATATATAATATACAATTCTTGCTTCAGGATGTTTTTTTTTTTTAAATATATTTCAAGGATTACTTTGGAACTACTTTGCATCTAATGTAGGCATTTAAAGGAAAAGTTTCACACTTTGAAAAATATCAAGTCTTAAAATAGCAATCCTCATCCCAGATTTGTGGCAAAATAAGTGTTTAAGTCATCTGATTCATATTGTTACTTATATTTTTTATCAATCCTTCTTCTTTTCCTTGCAGTTCAGTCTGTACACCAATTTCTGCCACAAAATTATTTGGACAACTTCAGAGTGTAGTGGAATCAAAACAACATCACTGTGCAGGAACGAGATGTGATCAGTAAGAGAAGAAGATAGATGATGACAAACTCACTGGTCAGCGACTGGCGGGCTCTCGGTTTCCTCTAGGAGCTGGTGTTCATCATCTTTGTTGAAGAGAGCTGATAGCCGATTCCAGCTTTTAGCTCCTGCCCCCTGCATCTGGACAAGGTCAAGTGGGGATTTAGTGCTTCCAAAGAACTGGCTGAGTAATGGTCCTCTGTCATAGTTTTTGAACCATGCGATTTATTAGCCTTTTGGGGATATTTTTATTGCTGGTTACACTTTCCATGTACAGTCTCACTGCAAATTTACTTACCACTTGTGCGACCATTTTATGAACTATTTATACAATATGTTTGATTCATATTCCCATACATGAACACTTTTACACAATGTTCACATATAAACTACCATAAGAGTTTTACGGGAGCTACGAGTGTTCACATACTTTTCTGGCCAACTGGGAGACAGCGTTGGGCCCTTCATCCTCCTGCACTGGACTCATATCGTTCCCCACATCTGTGACCTGTGACAGGAGCAGACAGGACAAAACTGAATTAACCTGTCCACTCACAGCAGTCTTCAATTTATTCACAACCTCCTGTTTGATTTTAAAGACAGCACATTAGTCGCCACCTAGTGCATATTGTGGATACTGCAACCTGAAGAAGGCCTTGCAAAGAACCTAAAAGCATGCATGAAGCTCTTATCAAAGAGGTCAAATACATGGCTTTGCTGGAAACTGACAAAAATGGCAACTTTTTCAAAAAATTACTAATCACTTAACAGTAGTTTCTCCACATCAGCGGATGTTTTGACACCAGGAAGGGTGACACTAATACACTTTAGTTGTCTCTTATTTCACAAGACCATGTGAAGCAATGACGACACAAATAGCACTGATAACATCTCTCCATATCTATCTTGATGGAAACTATCTCCATATTCCGTGTCGTCCTTGCATACACTCTGACAGTGCAAGAGGCCACAGTTCGAAGCAGTCAGCTGACAGATCTGAATACACCAGTGAGGAACCTGGCTATCTGTCTCAGCCGCCTGTCAGTCCGTCAGCCAGTGGAATGCCAACTAATCCGTTTGTTCAGCTCCTGTGCGGGATCAAGTTTCTCAGCTCTTCAGAGATCTGGGTCAGCGCAACACTGTTTCACAGGTACAGAATGCTGAAAAGTGTGCAGGTGCTACAATGGAGCAAAAAAACATCAGTGAAAAAGCAGGAAAGTGCCGTAAATAATTAATCCAAGTAAAAGTACCACAAACTAGCAATAACAAATAAAACTCTACAAAATCCTACTCAAGGAAAATTGCTATTACAGACACAAAGCATAAGTGCAATTTTACTGTAGCAGTTAGTTCAAGTGGAACTAGTTTTAACTATTTTATATACAGCCGGATAAGCCAGTGGTTCCTGATCTGGAGGCTTAACCTCTCCAAAATGTCATATGATAACTTTGAGATGTGACGAAAGAATTGAAAGGGTACAAAAGAAGAAGAAACAAACTTCTATTTCACGACACTGGAATACCCTTTTGTGCCATTTTTCTACAGTGCTACAGTACAGTGCTTGATTAAAAATAACGGACGAAAAACTGTGTGTAGTCACTTTCCACCACAGTTGAAAACATTGCGTATTGCAGTATTGCCTTGACTTCATTTACAAACTGTTTTATTATTGCTGTGAAAGTATATATGCTTCTGGATCTCATTTACAGTGCATATTAGTTTCTTGTGTCCCAGACCACACTGAAATCAGTTTAAAAGTTTGATGTAAGTGGATTTGTATGCCTGTGTTAGTGAGCACAGCTTCATCTGTCAACAACTGAGTTAAATTTGCCAGTGTGCACGAGAGGAAGCGTTGCTGTTTGCAGGCCCAACATCTGTCTTAAAGTTTACATCACACGGAAAACAAACCAGCCCTGCAAGCTCATCTAACGCTGTGATGAATAAGAAATGATCAGCAAAACAAAACCAGCTGACTTTCTGACTTCAGTGGCAACAATCATGTCAGCTTACTCATATTTTACCATCTTTCAGACAAAGAAATGCATGTTAATGAGTAGCACAAATGTGGAAAGATGTGTGTATTTTAGTACCTCCTCAGCAGTGTCCTCCTCATATTCAGGATTAAGAGTCTTCAGCATTTTGCTTTTATAAACCTTCCACATCGGATTCATACTTGCACAAATAGATGGTCAATACTCAAGGCAAGACCTGTGAAGATGCCTCTGTGGTCCACCCTCCACCAAGTCTCCGCTTCCAGCTTCAGCTCAGTTGGGCCAACTTTGGCCTGTTTCCATGCGTAATGTTCTCAGCGAGTTATAAATGCAGGGAACTTGTTCAGAACTAAGGCCCGAGCTTTGTCATACTGCTTCTCCTGGTCAGATTATCTCTATCTCATCAAGCCAACGGAGCTGAAAGCTGCTTTCATCCCCACACGGTGTCTGAACAGGTAAAGCTAGGAAGTTGTGCTGCTCGTGCATCCGCCTACGCAGGTGTACACACATCACACACACACACACACGCATACACACTTGCACACACTAATTTTCAGCGTCACGGTACTGCCTTGGTTACCTGGAAACAGGTGTGGATTTCTTCATTCATTTTTCAGTGGTTCTCTTTTGCAGAGCCAGAGGTCCATTGTCATCCCGCACTGTTAGGATGGCTCCTATAACCATGATGCACATCCACACACATGTACAAACTTGTTTCCAAGAAAGCTGAAAACTCTATTTAATTTTTAAATAGTCTGAAGACTGTACAGTAGATGGTCAAAGTAAAACTTAAACAGTTCATGTTTTTCTGTACTACTTTAAAATTAATGTAGGCATTAAATGAAGTGATTTTTTTTTCTCCCTACAAGGTGAGCACAGGGCAAGTGGTATGCATATGCAGAAAATGGCTGTGTAGTTGCACACACTGACATATTTGCACTTAAAAAGAAAGTTTGTTTTGAGGATTTTAGAACTACGTGGAGAAAATTCCTCTTTCCTTATAACTAATGATGTTCCCTTCATTCCAAATCCAGTCTTAGCTCTTTCTTGGGAGACATACAAGCAGTAAGAAGCAGTGATTAAAGAGTAAAAACTTGCATCAGTCACTTGTAAATCTGCTCTGCATTTTGAGTTAACTCTACACATGGGTTCATGCCCGCTTTATTTATAGCAACTCATCTTTATACCATCTGTATATATAAGCACCTCATCTTCCAATGTCACCTGGCCGCTTCCTCCTCATTGGTTGCTGCAACAGATCTGTCAAACACCAATCAGATTCAGGGCCACTGCAAGTGTGTTTGTGACTGGTCGCCTGGCAACCCAAGAAGGCCGGCTAGTGTTATGTAGATAAAGAGAGAAGTACAAAGCTCTGATGACAGATTGGATTTCACCAGCTGCAACACAACAGCCTACTACAAACATGTACACCATGTTTTTCTTTTTGGCTAAAACATTAACAGTACATTAGCACCAGCAAGACTCAAACAGCGTTAATATAACACTTTCAGAGTGCCGCAGTGAAGGACTGACCATAATCTTGATTATACAGCAGAGAAATTTGATCTAAGTTGTATAGTTCTCCTAACCCTGGTTTTGATGACTATACGGACATCTACAGTAACGAAGCTGTAAGGTCGCATATCCATAAGATCAGCATGGATTATGAATACATGTCTGTGGACAGCACATCTACACATACAGACAGATGGAAGTTGGTTATTTGAACAGCAGCCAGTTTGGTTGTGGACAGCCTGAGCAGCTCAGGTTTCAGACGGGAAAGGTCACACCCAAGAATTTATCAGTTAGCACACTACACAGAGGCAGTGGATTTTTATGGAAGATGACCAATCTATTAAGACCTACATGTCTTTTAAAGCCTCAAAATGAAACCTGCAGAGTAATACCGCCAGTATGTGCTATTTTAAAATATGTTGTATAGAAACTACATCAAACAGATCAGGGTGTAGTTAATAAACGGATGAAATGAAGCTGATTCAGCATGGTCTCACTCCACTAAAGTCCATATGTATGTTAAAAATAGCCTTCTCAATACAATTCTCAAACTAAGAAGGCTAAATTCCACCAGGACTCCATCTATTTGTGTGCTGTACTTTAATGCATTCCTGAGATACTGATACTTTTCTTTGTGTTACATTCCAAATCCAATACATTTCTAAAGGCAATCTATTTTTTTGACCTCACAACCTTTATCAGACAGCAATAGTTGTATTTACTTCACAGATAATTTAAGTTGACATTTAAAATTATTTAATGATTTTATAGAAGAAAACACACTTTAAAACTTATACAAAACAGTCTCTAAAGAAGCTAAAACTGTCACCACCAGGACAAGCTATGATATCCAGCTGCTTCTTGCACGTTATTGCACTGATGCATGGTACTGCAATAGGATGTCACTGTTGCAACAAGTCAGTTGGTGAAATCTACCATCAGCTGTAATAGATATTATTTCTAAGAGGAAGCAATTACTGTAGGAACCACAGCAACGCAGCCATGAAGTGGCAGGCCACATGAAGTTACAGAGCGGGGTCACAAAGTGTTGAGGTGCCTAGCGTGTAAAAGTCATCAACACTTTGCTGACTCAGTACTGCAGTTCCAAACCTCTTGTGGCATTAACATCAGCACAATTACTGTGCATCAGAAGGCATAGCATGGGTTTCCATGGTCGAGCAGCTGCCTGCAAGCCTTACATTACCAACCACAATTCCAACCATCAAATGGAATGGTGTAAAGTATGTCACCACTGGACTCTGTGGGGTGACGATTTACGCTTCTTTATCTGGTAGTCTGATGGACAAGTCCTGGTTTGGTGAATGCCTGGAGAAAATTACCTGTTGAACTGCACTGTACCAAATGTGAAGTTTGGTGGAGGAGGGATAATGTTATAGGGGTTGTTTTTGTGGGTTTGCCCTGGGCCCCTTAGTTTCATTGACGGGAAATTCTAATGCTTCAGCTCACCAAGACATTTTGGCCAACTCTATGCTTCCAACTTTGTCGGGAACAGTTTGAGGAAGGCTCTCTTCTATTCCAGCATGACTGTGCCCAAGCACATAAAGCAAGGTCTATAAAAGGCATGGTTGAAGGAGTTTGGTGAGGAAGAACTTGACCAGCCCACGCAGAGACCTGACCTCAACCCCATCCAACACCTTTGTGATGACCTAAAGCAGAGATTGCTGGCCCTCTTGCCCAACATCAATGTCTGACCTCCAAAATGCTCTTCTGGATAAATTCTCAAAAATTTCCACAAACACACTCCAGAATCTTGTAGAAAAGCCTTCTACAAGATTTTGGAGTGGAAGATGTTATAACTGCGAAGGGGGGGGACCAACTCTATATTAGTGCCTGTGGATTTCAAATAGGATGTCATAAAAGCTTCTGCAGGTGTAATGCATAGGCGGGCCAATACCTATAACCCTTAGATAATGTAAAAGCTTACCATTAATAGGGGCTTTACATCCCAGCGACAGACTGGTGACCTGTTGGGGATGTACTCTTCCTGTCTCTTCCTCTGTAACAGCTGGGGTAGAGTCCAGCTCCATAAGAAAACAAATGTATTGATCATAGAAGCCATTTTTTGTTATTATTTATACTGTAAGTTGATTTTGATTATGTATTTCACCTTTGAAATAAATAAAGGCTGACCCTCTGATTTTAGACACGTTTAGACAAGTTTAAAAAAATAAGAACAAGAAGAAGAAAAATACAGCGCTTTTTATTACAAGCCACACATCACTTTATTTGATGCCTTTAAGCACAATTAACTATCATGCACATATTCTCACTTTGATGGACCCATTAGGGCTTCAGTGTCTTGCCCAAAGACACTTCAGCACGCAGATTAGAGAAGCCAGGGATCGAACCACCAACATTTTGACTAGAAGATGACCCGCTCTATCTCCTGAGCCACAGCTCTGACAACTTTACTAACTTGGACTGGCCTTGCATTTCTGAATACGCTATTCTTTTCTGGATCTTATTTCATTCAGCAATTTTAATTTACTCTGGCATTCGCTTATTTGTAACTTCTGCTGTTTCTGCTTTTCTGTTCTCTAAATTAAACACAGATAGCCTTATCTTGCCACTAGGTGGCTCAAGAGCCATAAACTTAATTCATATAGCTGCTGACTCCTCTGGCTTGTGATTGCTGTGTTTTGTTTTATCCCAGTAACATCGTTTAACAAAGTGTTTTGCTATTTTTATGACGCCTGTGGTATTTTTATATCAGAGTACTGACTTGGTGGGGGGGTACACAAACCAGAAAAGTTGTGTCTCTGAATCAAGACCAAATTTCTTTGTTTCAGTACAGTTCATGTTGTATTAAAATGTTCAAGTACAAGTTTATTTGCATTTTAGCTCGCCCTCCTTAACAGGTGGTGAATGGGTTTTCTCTCATATTAAAGCACTTGCTTGATAAATATTAACTGAGGACTAATCTTAGTTGATTGAGTGCAATGCTTTAGCTGCATGAATCCTATAAATATAGGGTAAAAAAAAATACTAATTTTGATTTCATGATACCATAGAAGGATTCCTAATTTATGCTTACTTATGTGGGAATGAACAAATATCTTCTATTTTTAGTACTTGGGAAGACAATGAGTCCATCTATGTCATTCTGTGCACCATATAATGCAGCAGATCCTTTTTGGTACAGTAGTGTGTTTTACCATTGCTTCTCGCTTTTGACCACTGGGGGGTGACAGTGAATCAATGTCTTGCTTCAGTGGGTTGCTTGAGAGATTTGGAACACAAAGTACAGAACACTGTGTACTTTACTTCATTCATTTACTGTCTGTGCTCACATGCAACAGTGTTAACATGCAAGCCTGTTTAATGGCATCACAGACATTAACAAGTGAAGATGGTTTTATGGGGATAGATGGCGTTACCATATGTTGTTATGATCTATATGTTGTGTTGCATTCACAATATTCAGGTTTGGGTTTGGTTTTTTTCTCAAAGTGCTTCATTTTCATTTATCATGCCAGACATCACAGCCAACAGAAATTAAGCAGATGTTGATATATGTAAGCTAAGCATGTGGACAAAGGGACTAGAATGTTAAACCAGCTGAAAATCTATTGTCTAAGCAGACATCTCACCACAGAGGAATGTCATACAACTCAGTGACTAAGCTTGAAGCTGGTTTCCTCTACCAACTGCTTGGTGTTATTATAAAGCTGACATCAGCCATGGTGTTTAAATCCTAAAAGATACACAGGAAACTGATTTTTGTGAAGCACTTTCTCAAAAAATTAAAGTCTCTTGTTGATGGTGGAAAAAATGTTCTGAAAATTTAATCAGGCAAAAGAAAAAATGACCTTATGTTTAAAAAAAGACTTCTTCTTCTGCTAATGTACTTACACAGTGGATACGGTGTTCAGATCATTAATTAAATAAAACTAGCAAGCAAAGTGGTAAAACACTAAAAATAAAAATACTTAATTTTGAGTAGAAGCCATGCACTAAAAAGAAAAAGTAAAAATATTATCTGCAAGTGTTTTTAAAATATCAAAGGTGCAAATTATGTTGAACAATTAATTTTTAATAGCATTTTTTAATTCAAACAGTATTTAAATTTTACAAATGATGTAAATTTCTTTTAAACTTTAACCTAACACACTTAAATAAACCCAATTGTCATACTGTAGGTATATAGCATAATGTGTAAAATATAGTTTAATCACAACATTGTGCTTAAACTTACATTAAGTCAAATTTAATGTACTTTTGGCTGCTCCCTTGTATTCTCCCCCAAGGGGTTCCCTCAGTGGATTAATCAGCATTGATAATTTGGGAGAGGTTTTTTGGGGCAGCAATGGCTCAGTTCATCAGAGGACTCGCTTGGGAGTCAGAAGGTTACTAAGGGCCGCCGGCTCAAGACCCGGCCGTACCTGGACCCAGTGGCCATCCAAGACCAGCCGGTTGAAGACCTCAACCTGGATATGTGTGGAGGTGGACCAGAGGCCAGAGAGATCCCAGCTCAATCCCCGAGCATTGCCAAGCCTTGAGCAAGGCTCCAACCCCCATCCAGATAGTTAAATAAAGTTGGTTGTTTTTTTATGCCAGATACCCTTCCTGACACAACCCTCCATGGTGGAAAGGGGCTTCTGTCCACACTTGGAATCAAACCAGGGGCCTTTCACTTGTAAGGCAAATGTGCAATCCACTATGCTACAGGGGACACCATTAAATTTAATTTAATATTTGTGAATATATCTGGCATAAAACCTCAGCCAAATTACCAATATGGATTAATCCGCTGTGGTGACCCATTGGGGAAAATACAAGGGAGCAGCTGAAAGTGCAGTGTATATCTCTCACAAAGGAAAAAATTCTTGAGTAAGTTTAATGTAGAGTATGTGCAAACAGCATTTCAGTGTTTTTGTACTTATTTACATAGGACTGGGTAATTTAATCCACATCAATGCACCGTATTATCAGCTCATAATTGATTTTGATGTGAAAAGTACCCATAAAGCAGGGCCTCTGTTGATTATGAGTAGCAAGAAACACCCAGAAGTATGTGGAGGTGAACCCAATGATCCTCCTTCATAACAAATTACATTCATATACAATTTGGAGTTATCGCCCTTTGCAGCAGGCGCGGATTCCCGTCTGTGCTCTTCCTTCTTCTCGGTTCCCCATCCACGGTATCATGTCACAACCCTGCCACATGCTCATATTCACTGGGATGTGTCTATTTATGAGCATGTTGTTCAACCTCCTGTAGCGACTTGGATTGAACAGTAAAACTCTACCTCTGTGTGTGTTGGCCTGCACTTTTTAAAGCTGATGTATGTGTAAATGTACACCAGACAAAATTTTTCTACACCAAAATAGACCTGAATGTAAAGATGGAATCATGTGATGATGAGGACTGCATATAGTCTCCATAAACAGTATGATTTATGTGTTGAATGGGTACAGTAGAAGAGTGTGGCATAAAACCTAACATTCCCAGTTTAATATGTCACTGAAAAATCCAAATTTATTATCTGCAAAATAAACATGAGGTCATTCTAGTTTAACAAATGTATTTTTTAAAAGATAATATAATAATAATGTTTTATCACTGAATACCATTAACATTAATATAACTGATAAAGTGATATGTACCTGTTATAGCAAGCAGCCAAGCATGTTTTAGCCCTAGAAAAAGCAGAATGCATTTAAACTCTGCTACTAGTTGTTTCTTCTTATATTGTTTCACTTCGCAGCCTGTTTTTAACACACTTTTAAAAATGGTGGGCAGCTTCAGTTGGCAACAAGCCACAAACAATGATGACTGATGTCCAGGGAACACAAGAATGCCTAGTTACCCCTGGTGTGACATGAACCCAGTTACTCTTTGCTATATTTATTCTGCAGTATCCAGTGTATGAAAAACATGAGTCCTGTACTGTAGTGTTGAAGGCCAAGGCAAGTGTAAATCAAAATTTCAGACTAAAAAGATCTGACAGTCAGAATTAAGCTACAAGAATGTTTATTGATGTTCACTGGTGCAGTGCAATTTTGCTATGCAGGTCAGTAGGTCAGGCTGCAGAACAGATGCCTGGCCTTTGGCTCATATAATAAAGCACATTAACTAAAGAGTCTGACATTTTAAAAAATATGCTTCATGGCATTTTTAATACAAGGTGAATATGAGGCTACAACAGAAATCAGTTAGTCTTTTATAAAAAACAGACCTGATACTGACCAAATGTGATAAAAAAAATTCACCTACCTAAACCTGTAAATTTTACCAATCTTCACATTAGACCTTCATAGTTTTATACTTGGCTTTTTATGGCCTTAGAGATACAAGTAGGTGAGTTTTAAATTACTTTTTTTCTTTTGTTTCTCTTACTAAACTGTGTTAATATAGATCTGGGTCCAGCTAACACAAATTAGAGTACATGGGGTTTTGATAGTGGAGTACAATTCTGATGCCTCCAGTTCACAATCTAGTGTTTAATATAAGTTAGCTAGCTTGGCTAACAAGTCAAAATCTCCTGTACAAAAGTTGGGTGGTATTATGGACTTTAGAGATACAAGTAGGTAGATTTTAAATTACTTTTGTCTTTTGTTTCTCTTATTAAAAGATGTTAATATAGATCTGGGTCCAGCTAATACAAATCAGAGTACATGGGGTTTTGATAGTGGTGTACAATTCTGATGCCTCCGGTTCACAATCTAGAGTTAGCTAGTTTGGCTAACAAGAGCTTCTTCTTCTTCTTCTTTCGGCTGCTCCCGTTAGGGGTTGCCACAGCGGATCATCTGCCTCCATCTCACCCTATCCCTTGCATCCTCTTCCCTCACACCAACCCTCTGTATGTCCTCCTTCACTACATCCATCAATCTTCTCTGTGGTCTTCCTCTTCTCCTCCTGCCTGGCAGCTCCATCCTCAACATCCTTTGTCCAATATATCCATTATCCCTCCTCTGAATATGTCCAAACCATCTCAGCCTTGCCTCTCTGACTTTGTCTCCAAACTTCTCAACATGAGCTG
>VUQH01000362.1:16977-40403 GCA_015106775.1 Etroplus canarensis | reverse complement strand
GTTATTTTACAGAAAAAAAAAAAAAAAAAAAAAAAAAAAAAAAAAGCAAATTTAGACTTAAAGGGGACCTAGTTTTTATTTTCTTACATTCTCTCATACACTGTTGTCAGATGGTCCTATTAATAGTTGCATACATTTTAAATGTAGTGGTAAATGCATGTGGAAGTAATCCCTGTAAACAAGAGCTTTCCAATATATTTTTACTCTCACAACAAGCTAGATTTGGGACGCCAAGGATTTCGGGCCCTGTCACACCATGACAATTTAGCAAGCTTTTGCTGATGCATCAAAATTCCTCTAATACGCTGGCATACGCAGAACAATGAAGTAATATCGACATATACATAACGTATTGCTAACATATACAGAACATAATACCTACAAATGCTAGTGTATTGCCAGCATTCACAACTTGAATCCCATTTATACCACTTCCCTTAAAAACACCACATACGCAATTATACAGTAGCTGTATGCTAGAAACACGTTCAGGATCACATCAAATACGTCTACAAATGTCAATATCCCTTAGAGGTAAGTTTGATATATGTTACACATGTTAAAAATCACATTACTTGAAGGTTATTAATACATTTCGGGTATGCTAGACATTATCTCCGCGTATTTCGACATATGAGTAACGTGAGTCTCCATATGCATAAAGTACCTGCAACATATGGTCTGCGTATGCGAGACATATGAGCCATATGCTGGCAAATGTCAGAGATTTTGTGCACGCTCAAAATTTTCCAGCAACCTTGCCGTACTATGATGTATACCGGTGTACTTCAGCATGCTCTTAACTTATAGAAAACTTACGTAGAACTTAATTGACATGGGCCAGCGTATTTGCAGATTTTTTTCCTATGTCAGCATACGCTTGTTAAATTGTCAACGTATGACAGGGGCTTTCTATACATGGTTATCAAGTACACATACAGCATGCCCACAAAACACAGTAGTTCAGACTACAAGCACTGGATGGTGTGCCTCAACAGGCTTCCCGAAATTGACCAATCAGAAGAAAATGGGCTTTTTGGGAGGTGGCCCATAAAGAGACAGGAGCTAAAACAGCTTTTTCAGACAGAGGATAAACTAAGAGGCTGCATAAAGGGCCAGCATAATATACAAAGCCGCATTAGTGGAATGTGAGAATGAAAAAATATGGAGTTAAGCGAGCATAATGTGTCAGGCACTAAGTTTTTCAGCCCTACGACTTAACCAGAAAACAATCTAAAGTAAAAACCCTGAGCTTGAGTCTAAATTTAGAGCAAGAGGCTGAAGTATTTCTATACAAGAACATGTAAGGTTTACCTATTTACTCTCAACAGATGGAAATGCTAGTCTGACATATTTGCACACTGTTGTATTAGAGTGTTATTTCTGGGAAGTGCAATTGTGAAACACCGTGGCTTTCACTGAGAAATGAGACTCTTGGAAATGTCCACTTTTTAAGAGTGCAGTTTAACTGAAACAAGATGTCATATGAATAAAGATGCCAAGGGATGAAAAATGCTCCCTTTCTCTCACACTCTGTGATTCACTGGGTTTGGTGACACAAGGGACAAATGATGAATAAAACCCATAACTTCATTAATAATTGAATCTGACACAGCTGTGCTCCTCAGCTGCAAATGTTGCAGAAAGAAGCCTTAAATAGCCAGCACTCACTTTTGTTATGTAAAGCCAAGTATGATAAAAACTCGCCTCATCCTTTTAAAATATTCATCATTTTTGGCTTGTTTCAGGTGGGGGGCAGGATACTGAAAGCAGTCTAGCATATCAAACCAAATAAAGGAAGGACACTGAGAAAAAGTAAAAGAAGCTTTGGGTTGTTTCCAAATGCGAATGGAAATTACCAACTTGCCCTCAAAAACTAAATGACCAAATAAACCAAAAGACCAACCAAAAAACCAAAAGAAGAAAGCTTGAATTATCAGTTATTTGTGGCATTGTTGTTGCAGCTGATTCCCTGCTGGTGGACTGGAGGTTACATGTGATGGGGCTAAAGCCTCACATGACAGCGTTTTACCCAGACTTTAGCCTCAGGTGCTGTTGGCTTTTCAGACAGACAACTTGAGGATTTTATCATTAAACAGTTTGCGGCTTCCACCCTCCTTCTGAATTCAAGTACAACACTTCTGTGAACGCAAATATACAGAAAAGATCTTTAAAAGATACCCTACTGATGTTTTATTGTAAGCAAACACAGTTTTATTGCTTACTTACAGAGACTTTTACTAAATCAATGTGTGAATCCAGAAGGTGTTGCAATGTTAAAGGCATTTCCTATATCGTGCAAAGAAGCTGTGACTCAAGCGGGCACTGCCTATTGATTCCTCTTTTTCTTTCTATACAATTCTTGCCCTTACAGTAAGTAGAGACAAAACTAATATGATATTTTAGTGAGACCTGAGACTCTATATGGGAGTTCTTAACTTGTGTCTTTCAAATAAATAAACCCATTTCAGATAAAAATTAAGTTATACACTCACCAGCTGCTTTATTAGGTACACCTTGCTAGTACCAGGTAGGACTCTCTTTGCTTTCAGAAATGCCTTAATTCTTAGAGGCTGGAAAAATTCCTCAGAGATGTTGGCCCATACTGACATGACAGCATCACACAGTTTCTGCAGATTTGCCAGCTGCACATCCACGATGTGAATTATCTATTCTACTACATTGCTCTATTGGATTGAGATCTGGTGACTGTGGAGTACAGTGAACTCATTGTCATGTTTTTAAGGAACCAGTTTGAGATGATTTGAGCTTTGTGACACAGCGCATTATCCTGCAATCAGAAGATGGGCACACTGTGGTCATAAATGAACTGACATGGTCAGCCACAATACTCAGGTAGGCCGTGGCATTTAAATGATACTCAATTGGTTTAAGTGGCCAAAAATGTCACCCACAACATTACAACACCAGCAGCAGCAGTCTAAACTGTTGATACAAGGAAGAATGTTTTCATGTTGTTTACACCTAATTTTGACTCTACCATCTTAATGTCTCAAAGATCAAAATTCATCAGACCAAGAAACTCTTTTCCAGTCATCTATTGTTCAATTTCAGTAAGCTAATGTGAACTGTAGCATCAGTTTCCTGTTATTAGCAGAGAGTAGTGGTACCTGATGTGGTCTTCTGCTGCTGTAGCCAATCTGCTTTAATGTTCGACACACTGTGCAAGCAGTGACGCTCTTCTGCATACTTTGATTGTAACAAGTTGTTATTTGATTTAATGTTGCCTTCCTATCGACTTGAAGCAATCTGGCCATTCTCTGATCATTCTTTGTAAAACCTAGAGATGGTTGTCCAGAATAAATTTCAGTAGATCAGCAGTTTTGGAAATACTCAGACCAGCCCATTTGGAACCAGCAACCACATGGATGCTTGGTTTGAACTTCAGCCGGTTGTTTTGACCATGTCTATATGCCTGAGTTGATTCAGTTGTGTTAATGCCTTGTAATTGGCTGATTAAATATTTGCATTAGCAAGAAGTTGAACGGTATGCCTAACGATGTGGCATGTGAGTTTATTTTTGATATATAAATGAATTCTGGTTGTGAATAATTAATGTAGAACTTTGACCATTAATTTAACAAATCAATTACTCTTAGTTAATGTGCAAAATACTGACATGCATCTTTACTTTGTTTACACCGTTTTGTCCTGATTCCTAATACCTTTCTTTTGAGTTATATAAACAGTCTTTTTGCATTATAGAAGGTTGATTGGAAAATCTGAAGGTGTTTCTTTTTAGATAATACATTGTTTCACTGGAGCTTTTGATGATTCATTAAATCCTAACATTTATTAATGATTAATTGTGGGTAAAAATGAGACATTACAATTCATTCAAGGTTCCTACAGCTTCAGGCAAGTTCAATATTTTACTTTTAAGACTTTAATAACACCACTTAGAACCAAATTTCTGACCTACTTCACACAAAACAAAACTGAATGGGGAAAAAAGTTGTTACAGTTTGGGACACAAGTTGTTTGTTTTTATAGTTTCATAAAGGAACCATATTCTAGAGTAGCTTGGCATAATCTACAGTTCAAAATATTTTTTTATTTAGCTCATACTGGACCTTGGTGCAGCCCTTCAGTCCATCCTCTGCCTACAATGAGCCATTTTAGCTACTTTACATTTAAGGCCACCCTTAAAGGGATTGGCTGCCCTCATAAATGCAAGGTTTGAACAGCTGGTGGGTGGGGCTTGTGTCTGAGATGGCCATATTAGGGATATCCACTCTCTGTGACATCATATAGAGATGAGTAGAAAAAACTGTATGTTCAGATCAGTTTGGGTTAACAGGGATTACTGATAGATACTCTGACCTCGTTGTTTGAACATTTGGCCATGTTCAATATAACACTTCACCTCTTTAACAGTATGATTTATAAATAATCAAAGAAAGTACCCTAAAATCAAAAGAAATCTTTGTTAGTATCTGCAACAATTCAATAACTGACTGATGTAGGTTGTCTCACACAACAACATGCAAACATGAGATATTTCATCATGAAGCATTGCATTGCATCACGTTGCTTCAGTTTCAGCCAGCCTGCAAAATCTTGGTTCTTGCACATCTCTGTCATTGCTAGCTAGCAGAGAATGCATCTGCTCTGAGCATCTGTCCCAACATCCATTACATACTTTATGCGAAGCTGGGCTGTGATGGGAATAAAAAACAAATAAGATGCAAAAAATTATATTGATAATTTAAAAAGTCAATATCAGAAAAATCTGAACTACAATTAAGGCCTTATTAAAAAGTACATCTTCTTCTAGATAAATAAATTATCTGCCTTTTTGGGCTTTTTAAGTCTATTAATGAGCCCTGTCATTATCAGCAGTCATTGATGGCTGAGTGAGTAGATGTAGGAGTTACTGAACAGAAATAGTGACATTTAAGCCTCCTACACTGCACCAAAAACTGAATACACTGATGTTTGTGCCACCAAGACCGCTTCAGTCTGACTGCTCCAGTCTAGTAATGCAAAAATCATCTAAAAACTCTTCAGTTTCTGTTGTCTTTCTTGTCCCAGGTGTTTTGCAACCTTTCATGACCCCTCACAACAGTCAAATGTTGATATAATCCACATGTAGCTGAACATAAAATGCAATAAGAGGAAAAAAAGACTCCAGAACCTTTAAGAGATCCAAGAACTGATTAAAGTGTCATATAAAATGCTTTTCTGTAAATAAACTGTGACGCTCTAAAAGAATGGCAGGAATGTTAAGTCTGTTTCTAGCAAAAGGAAATATAGGACTTGTACACTGATGAGTGATAACTTCAGGCAGTGATTTTCATTCCAGTATAAATACGCAGTGGTTTGGAATAAAATTCTTCATTCATTTTCTTTTTTCAAACAGAGGATAGCATCAAAACCTGTGTCTCAAGCTTAAAATGCTGTGCCTGAAAAGGCTGTTATATAAAAGTAAAAAGTATAAAAGGCTGCTGCCTATTAGGTCAAGCCCAGCCATGCTTGAATAGAGGGACTGTGAAAAGTCAACATTTTTCTGGTCAGACCCATGTGATGTGGTGTGAGAGCCATGCTCAAAGGAATGCCAATGCAGTGAGGGTTTCCCTTGTATCGCTGCTGCGGCTCTCTGTGGTTTTAGGAGAGCAAACCCAGTGACGCAAAGTGCCATCTGTGGGGTAGAGACAATACATGCCCCTCGAGGGAATAGCAAGTGCCCACTGCTAATATTAGCTTACATATGAGAGGTTCTGACAAAGCAGGAGCAAAAAGCTGCTGTATTTTATATAAGCAAATGTCAGGTTTGCTGCTCCCTGCTGCTCAGTAAACAGTCTGCTCAGTGGTATTTTGAGAGAGTCAAGCTATTAGGTTTGCTCTTCTTTGGTTTTCGGTGTGCACAGAGCAAACGTTAAGACTTTCAGACATACCTATCTAAAGATTATCACAAAGTTCACATTGATTGTAGAGCTGCAGCTGACAATCATTTTCACTGCTAGTTAATTTCCTGTTAAGGCACCTACACAATGGCTGATTTTAGCTTTTTTTTTACGTCACAATATCCAACTTGGATCTTCATAAACTAATCAAGTTTGATGCATATAGACTGTAGGATGATACCTACTGATTCAGGGCACGGTATGTGTCTCCATGCTACTCCTCCCTCACCTCATTCATGATAAAAGCTTGAGGGAAACCTCCTACAAAAGAGTTTCTGCTGCCACAACTCAATTCAGAATTTCAACCATTTATTTTCTCTGTTTTACGCTCATCTATTCTGTTCAGGTTTGCTTTGGTTTTTACCCCAACCTGTTACACCGTCACCAAGTGCTGCTCATACTGACTGATTGTTTAGGTTTTCTCTTTACTATTGCCAGGTATTTACCTTGTTGCATAAAGTGTTTCAAGGCAGCAGCTATTGGGAATTACTATAATATAATGTTCATATTATTGGCCAGTTTATGCTTGCCAAAAGTGACATCACAACTGCTGGTGTGTACCTTGGCATTTCACCCAGTTGCATACCTTTCAATTTTTGTAATCTGTGTTGAACAGACCCAGATTACAAATTATACAGACGAAGACAGTGCAACAGTTTAAAAAGATTACTTTCTACTTTAATAAAAACTCCATCAGTGGAACACCACTATAGCTAACCTGGTTGTGCTGGTGGCCCATATACGGAAGGCTGCAGGGGCCTGGGTTTGAGTCCACTCCAGACCAGTTCCTGTGCATCTTTCTCCCTACTTTTCTGTGTACCCTCTGCACTGTCCTGCCAAATAAAGGCTAAAATACCCAAAACAAATCTTTAAAAAACACTGCAAACCCTTCCCTCCTGTTTCAACATTTTTTTTTCTTACTGACGCAAAGGTGTTTTCAGAGAGGCGACACCTATTGTTCAGGAGAATCAGCGAGTCCAGCAAACCTCAAACCCCAGTATAAACATTTGAGGGGTAATAACATCACTGTTGGCACACAAAACAACCAGTGCAGTGATCATAAACCAGGCTTAAATTTTACACGGGGTAAACCCGGCTTTAACCAGAGAGACCAGATAACCAACATCCTCGTTCAGAAACCCACTAGGGTTGAGTGATTTAACACTTATATTGGCAAATGACAAGTCCATCACTGGTTGGGCATTTAGGGGGATTTGAATCAGTCTATTTTATTAATTTAATGGTTGACCTCATGCCCATATTCTTAAGGTTCTTGTTGGATTTTGACAATGACATCATGATCAATTGCAATTTGAAAGCAACACCAGTTCAAAAAACTACATGTTCAATTATGTGCACTCATCATCTAGTTGATGTTATCTGCATTTTTTGTTCACTTAGGCTTTTTTGATGAAACTGCCTTGTTTAGGTCATTCAGTTTGTCAGTTCATAACCAAAAATAATGCCAAATAGGTAATTTTCAAGACTGCGTTCATTCCCATGCCTTGCATAAACATCTCCAGGAATTCATCAGTTGGTGGACTGGTCAGACAACCCATCTCTATCAGATCCAAAACAAAAACAATTTTTAATTACAGCGTCTCAAATCCAGAGATTTGCTTGGTTTTATCTCTATCATTTTGTTGAAAATGTAATACTGTGAGGTTAGTAAATTAGTGAATGAGTTTACCTATATAAAGTTAATCTGCAGTTTTGTGATAATGAATCATTTGGACATTTTTAAGCAGTAACAATCATTTTACAGCCTTTAAAAATATCATGTATTTGACTTTCTTGCTCTTTTTTCACTAGAAACTGAATATTTTTGAGTCTAACATGTGATAAGAAAAATCATTATGATGAGCATTTTTCATGCCTTCCTGATATTCACCCCTGACAATGATTCAGGTGTTCCTGGAACATGTGGGGGTATTTGCTGTTAATGCAGGCAACAATCACTGATAAAATAATAGGCAGTTACAGCCAATCCGTCAATGAAATAAGCACCTCAAACTTGAAAAACAAAAAATCTCAGCTTCACACAGTTCGACTGCCAAGTGCTTTCTGGGAAACACAGTACAAACAACAACAACAACAACAACGCAGGATTAACTGTTTTGCACCAATAACGACCACAAAATAAAAACCAGACACATGAGCTGGTTTCCGGCCTGCCACCCACACACAAAACATACACAATGCCCCCATCTCCTGTGTCTCAACCAGCCAAGACAGCGAGTCAGGGAGGTTATTTTTAAAACTTTATCTCCACATCTTGCTTCCCATTGTTTTCCACATTTCTGCACTGATCCAAGTGTAAACAGTAAACATCTTTGAGTGATTTGCTGCAGCCACAGAGAGAGAAAATATCTGAGGTGGAGGGCGATGAGTCATTAATACTTCTGTGTTGCTATCCACCGATCAATTATTGACATGTGGTGTTGAATGAAGATGATATGAAGATGCTGCAACAACTTTTTCTCTGCCTTCTTTGCACCTCCGGATGACTCAGTGGAAGCATACAGAGAGTGACAACTCTCCTGCGGGGTCAACTTGCCCCCTCGGGTTACAGTATTAAATATTCACGTTGTACCTTTGCATAATTTACCACATCAACATACCAAGGAAGTGACTGGGAGAAAAAGACAAACGAACACTTTGAATCTGAGGAGCTCAGAGCTCAGAGCGACCCCCAAAACATTTTAAACAAACTGTTCTTCAGGCACAGTGGAGCTGAAGGCAGTTTGCTGTGCATGATGCAAGTGAGTCCCTACAAGTCTCTGCAGGGATCAAACAGGGTTGCTAATTCAATAAAACAGACTCTAATCTAGAAATATTCATGGCTTTAGGCTGGCTGTCTGCTCCCTGTGTCTGCCACAGCCTGATGGGTGTATCCCAGTCTGAGTGACCCACCAGGCTCATTTTCTACGCCAGAAATGTTTCAGGCGCATCTCTCCTCTGTTTAGACACTGAAGAGCATGTCGCTCACTCTTTGGTGCCAGTGTAATGGTTCATCCTCTGTCATGTGATCTCGGCAAAAATTCCACAGCAGCTACTGAAGCCCAGCGCACATGGCGGCCCTCTCTAACAGATGTTTTTCGTTTGTGCTGCTGCAGTCTCTCGGTTCAGAGGCACAAAGCCAGAGAGGTGATTCATGATGCAAGCCTTTTCCTTGTTACAGTCAGCAGGCTGAGAGAGGGCTCAAGGTTGAGAATAAACACAGCCTCAGCTCTGTTTTGGGAGATTTCCTATTGTTACAATATAAGAAAGTTGTAAAGGACGAAGTGATGGATGGCACAGACTGTGTGGTTTAGTATGTGTTGGTATGTTGAAGGGGAGTGAGCCTGTGTTTTCTCCTTCAAACTCACCATCCTGCTCATTTTCCCCTTCAAAAACATCATAAATGGAAGCTGGTAATTCACTGCCTTACATGACAGATTACACTGAATTTTGGAAGCCTGGAGTCATTCACGTCTGCAGCTAAATGTGCTTCAAACGGGGAAATGAGGTCACATTTTGGCATTAATGGACAACTGTGAAGGTGTGCACTCCCCTGGTTTGATGCTCCATTTAATCATGGGAGGAAGGAGGGAGGCAAACACTTCACAACCCACCTGCCTGACCTGATTACACTCCCTCAGCCTGATCAGATGTGACACAGCGCCAGGGAATGTGACTTTGGGTGCGTTTCTGTGCAAAATTTCAGTTTCTTTTTTTAGCCACAAATAAATCCATTGGGTCTGTATGAGAGCTAGGAATGAGCAATAATACTGAATCCAGATCTGACTGCCAGGGACTAGAAAAGGGCTTTCTCTCTCTGTGTCACACACACACATACACACACACTGCTACTGCCTGGCAGCATGCTCTAAAGCCCTGAGTTATGTAATAGTGAACACTGTTAGCTGCAGGCCTGAGTGCACATCTTTCAATTTCACCAAAGCCATCCACCCCATCTATTATTGCTCTGCATACGAGACAAGAAAGAGCAGCGAGATAACACACATTATCAGTGTCTCCATGAGGGGAAGAAATTGCATTATTTTGCATGCGGTTTCAAGCGTGCAACATTTAAAAATATGCTCTTTAAGGGCAACAGGTGCAGTAATTTTTCTATCTCAGTGCATATTAATACATTTAGGGGTCTGAGAAGATTTGGAAAGCTGGCAAATATCCACAGTTGACTGCATGGAGCTTTGACTCTATAAAAATACATCCCTCCCATTTAATCCTGGTAAAATCTCCTCATCATTTCACCCTAAATAGTAAGAATAATAATGCAGTCCATCCATCCTCAGCGGGCTCATATCGTGGCCTTACCTCCTCCAGCACATTCACTGTATTCCTGCAGCTCTGCAGTCGGGTGGTGAAGCTGGATGTTGTCGGGGAATTATAATCCTCTGTCGTCTCCGAGAGAAACTCGGACACCGATATTTGATCCGGCATCCTTTAACTGGGGGGGGGGGTGCCCACAGGAGGGTTGGCGATGAATGCTCAGAAAGACAAAACCATGAAAGATTTAAAAATAGATGGAAAGGGAGGGAGCCGATGGAGAGCCTAAGCCGATCTTCCCTGCAAAACTGTGTGAAACTACGGAGATGATTAAGACGTGTCCTCTTCTCCTGTGACTTCTCAAATGACTTCACTGTTCCCCAGGGGCCACGGGAGGAGGGAACTGACCGAGTATCTGCAGGCTGGGTCCCCCTCGGTGTGTATTTTCCGCGAGAGGATGTCTAAAAGCGACACATTTATAAATAGTGTCACTCTGCGTCTAACTAAACCTCGGAGGAAAAAGCGGCGTAAAGAATAGCGGATGCCCTCATTATGCTCTACAGATGTGCAAAAAGCCGCTTGTCGTCAAAAATGCCCACCGTTACCAGGCTCGGTTTGAAATTTAGCATAGTCCACGGTCTGCCGAGGTCGTCTGGCGCTTTGGTCCGCTCGTCTTCGGCCGCAGTTTAACGTTTTTAAAGCTAAACGCTGCCGCAGACACACTCACTACCACTCTCTCCTGCTCGGCCGCGCTCAGAGCTGCTCAGAGACGGAGTCAAGTTAGCGGTAAGAAGGTGCGTGACTTCCGGTTAGCAGTTTCAACATAAAACACCGCAGCAGCTTTTTCAGAACTAGAACACTGTTAATCCCAGGGGGAAATTAAGTATTATATATTATATTTTATTTTACAAAATGCATTTTTAATTCATTTTATTAAGTAATACGTAAAATTAGGCACTTAAAATGTCTACAAAAAGCTATGCTAAAAATAATATCCTTAATGAATGCATGTTCGCAATTCGTTGAGTCATTCTAAAAATAGCTTGCTTTTAATCACATTTTGTTAGCGTACCACAGAGTAGTTTTCAATATGGAACGTATGCACCTTTGAGATGTAAAAATTTAATGCTGGTGTCACATGATTTTCGCCGTTTTATTTTGAAACCAAATTCCTCCATTTCCGCTCTTTTTGTCTCCAAACGGCAGCTTTACAAATATCTCTCCCACCCACCTCGCCTGGCTGATGGAGACGAGGAATGGATATACGCATGCGTGATGTGGAAACAGTAACTGCAGAGTGATCCGTTGGTTTAGCCGCAGGCCAGAAACAGAAATCAAATATGTAGAGGAAAAACCAGAGAAATGTTTGATTGTTTCGCTTTAAGCGGAAGTTTGTGGGATGCTTACACTTGTGGGTATTATTTAAAGACTAGAAATCTGTCCAAGTTGTGACTTACCTGCCATTAAAAGCTACCCAATTCAGCATGCTGTGTTTACAGTGTGAAATCACCACTTGTTATTAGGTCCTTTGGATTTTAACTTCAATATTTCTCAGCTTTATGTTAAGGTTTATTGTGGGAGCTTTTTAAATTCAGTCAAATGTCACAAACAGCAAATATGCCATTGCATTAGTTTCCCTAAAGGTGGCATTGCTCCCTTTGAACCCCATCTAAAAACAAAAGCGTTTACATGTCTCCGCAAAACTTGGCAGAAATTACAGGGGATGTAAGGTGGCCCCCTTTTTCTGGGAAAAACTGTTTGGTCTTCCTCAGAGCATTTCTGTAAAGATATAGCTATCTTATTCTTCTTTTGCCTCAGCAGATTATCTGCCTCCATCTCACCCTATTTCTTGTATCCTGTCACTCTAACCCTCTGCACGTCCCCATTCACTACATCCATCAACCTTTTCTGTGGGCTTTCTCTTTTCCTGTCCAAACCATCTCAGACTGAGCTGTCTCTCCGACGGCCTCATTTCTAATCCTATCCATCCTGGTTTGTGAAATTGTAAATATTATTATATAGTGAAAGCTGTTGGTTTAATCACATATGGAAAACAATACATGTGTATATTTTGTACAGTACCTCAAAGTGGTTTGGTTCACCAGTTCTTTTAATTTTTGAAACTGTGAACATATATGTGAGAGACCCTTATTTATTTCCACCACTCAGTAAACTTAAACATTTTTACTCTTGCAATCAGATTATATTTTGTTAGGTGCCTTACCTCAGAATTTTACATCTTATGCTTCAATGGGGCTGCTATGGATGGGAGGAGCAATACAGAGCACTTGTGGATGATTTTGTGGAGTAGGCTGGTAAGAATCCCCTGATGCTGAACGTGGCCAAAACCAGGGAGATGATGATTGACTTCAGGAGGAAGAAGACATCTCCATGGCCCCTGTGTATACTGAGAGAGGATGTTGACATGTTGGAGGACTACAAGTACCCTGGAGTGCACATTAATAAATGCCTGAACTAGAAGGTTCACACGCACGTTGTATACAAGAGGGGTGGATGAGCCAACTCTATCCCTGAGGAAGCTGAGATTCTTCAAAGTGTGCAGCAAGATGTTGGAAATCTTTTAACAGCCTGTTGTGGCTAGTGCACTCTACTTTGCTGTAGAATGTTGGAGGAGCAGCATCAGAGCCAGTGACATAAACAGACTAAATAAACTCATTAAGAAGGCTGGCTTTTCTTAATGAGTTTATTAACTCATTAAGAAGGCTGGCACCGCAGATTCAAACTGGACATTTTTACATCTGTGGTGGAAAGAAGGACAATGGAAAAGTTGTTATCCATTATGGATAATACTGACCACCCTCTCCACCACACACCAGACAGACAGCGGAGCTCTTTCCCTCATAGACTGATTTAGCTTTGCTGTCACAAGGACTGCTACAGTAGAACTCATTACAATAGAGCTCATTACAACACCTCACCTCCAACCAACAGAGAACACTCTGCTTAAGTACCACCTAGTTTTCTGGTTCAGGTAACTCCTTACTTCAGTCAGATAAATTGAACTTTTTGTTTCCAATTTGCACATCTTGTCTCCATTGCCCTCTAAGTTATTGCATATTGTCTACACTTATCTATACTTGATGCATACATTCTATACTTAAGTATCTAAGATTACTGTTAAATTGTTCATATCTTCTCAGTCTCCATTTTCATTATAGTGTGTCCCAGTGTATTTATACATTTTTGTATATTATATTATTTTTATATTATATTTAATTTTATACATACTTGATGTGTATAATAATGTGTATGATTATATTACTTATATTATGTATATTAGGTCATTCATTCATCTTTTTCCGCTGTCTACTTGCTACTGTATCATGAGAATTTCTGAACCTGGGATGAATAAAGTACTGTCTATCTATCTATCTATCTATCTATCTATCTGTCTATCTATCTATCTATCTATCTATATGCAACTACGTGTCTTAATGTGCATTTACGGAGGTAGAAGATCTATACACATAAAATCATTATAATTTACTGAAGTTTCAACCAGCTTTCAGTCACTTAAGTTAAAATTTTATGTCTGATAGACTTTTCTGGTTTCCTATGAGCCTCCTCTAACTGGTTGTTGGGCCCCTCTGTACCATCCCATTTTTCAAAAATCCTTAAAACTCCATGCTTTTTTTTCAATCAGAATTGAACTTGCAGTTTAGATAAGTAATCATCACTTGAGGAAAATGGCCTGTATTTCAGTTCTGTTTTTCAGGGGAATATGTGTCAAGTTCATTGTCTTTTGTTGTCAACAGATTTGATATCAATTTTGATTTGGATACCTGAAATTAGAGGTTCTCTTTGAGCTTTGAGAGAATGCACAGTTGATCAGCAAAAATATTTAATAACAAAGAGATTCTAATGCTTCTTCATTTTTGAAATAGCCTAATACAAACAGATTTGATTTCCGCCGCACGCTATATTCCCTTGTTCTCATCCATAGAATGTACAGTAGTATGCAAAAGTCTTGAGCTACCCCTCATTTCTTTAGATTTTGCCTCCAAGGAGGCAGACTTACTTGTGATGTTTTAAAGTGGTCTCGAGCAATATTTCTCCAGGCTTTCTGAAGGTCTTTCAAAGTTTTTCTTTGAACGTTGCTTTTCACTCATTTTCAATCCAGTCCTTTGTACCTTACCATTTTCAGAGGAACCACTATCACCTATTACAAACAATGAACCAGAGTTATATCTAAACAAACAAATAAATGACTCTATTCATCCCCAGATGGGGAAATTCCAAATCACCAACACTCTTATTGTTAGTTGTTCTATAACACACACTTTTACATGAAACATTTTAGTAAGTGAAACTGCTCATTACAAGCGCCAGGGAGCAATGCAGGGGTTTCACTGCCCTGCTCAAGGGCATCTCTGCAATGCTCAGGGGGTGAGCTGACATCTCTCCAGCCTCTAGTCCATCTCCACACATACAGGCTCAGGGTGAGGTCTTGGGCTGGTGGGTCTTGGATGGCCACCAGGTCCAGGTCTGGGCGGGTCTTGAGTCAGTGGCTTTCAGCATCCCTCTGGTTCCCAAACAAGTCCTCCAACACGTTGAGTCATTGCTGCCCTCTACGCATAACAGACACCTTATCAAGGAACCAATTTTAAATTGTGTCTTTAGGCACTTTGTTAGTGGCAGCAGGTCAAACACACATCATTTGTTTCCATTTCCTTAGTTAAATCTATGAACAATGCCAACGATAACACAGTTTGACAGGCATAAAATAGTATTTTTGTACCAACAAGGTGGATACCAAAGAGATATTAGCTAAAATCTTGGCATATTTTTGGCATGGTGTGGAGTGTAGCCTTAAAAAAGTTAGGAAACTGGACAGGTAGTCCTAAAAAAAACTACAGCACATTAACAGTATCTGAAAATCATGTCCTGAAAGATGCATCTGACCCTTCAGTTGATCTAACTGTTCAGCGAAACCTCATCAGAAATGGTCTCAGTGGAAGTGTGGCTGTCAAGAAGCCATTCTTAAGAAAGAAAAACAGAGAGAAAAGGCTGGGGTATGCCAAATTACACAAGAACTACACTGAAAATCGGTGGTAGCAGATCTCATGACGTGATGAATCTAAATGTGAAACATTTGGTTCAAATTGTCAACATGTACAGAGGATGACATGACACAGGTTCAACAGTGAATGTCTACAGCCATCTGTAAAACACCGTGGAGGCTCTGTCATGGTTTGTATCTGCATTGTAATCAGTGCTTTTGGGGTTCTTATCAAAACTGATGGAATTATGAACTCAGAAAACCACCACCAAATTTTGATCCTCCATGCAATACAATCTGGAAAGTGTCTGACTGGCAACAGCTTCAGTTTTCAGCACGACAATGATCCCAAACACACTGCCAATGCAGTAATAACCCACCTGGGTAGAAGAATACACAATGGAACCCTATCAATCATGGATTGGCCTTTTGTACAATAAGAAGGCCTCTGGTCATGGGGCCTCTCATCCAGAGACTTTTTGTTTTTAGCTGTTTAGTTATTTATTTATTTATTTTTGAAGTGATAAAAACTCAAAAGGACTGCAAAGAGCTGCAGAATAACAAAAAAGATGCAAATCACCTACAAAGGACACAAAATAAACACCAATAGATACCAAACCATTGCAAAAACATTAAAAAAAGGAGCACTACCAGAAAAGAAAGTCTGCAGAACCACAAACAGATGCTAAATGAACAAAAACAGAGGCTAAATGACTTCTACAAGATGCAGAATAACTACCTAAAGGTGCAAAATGCAAAGAGGCACAAAACATATCTGCAGTTTTGTTTTTCGGTTCACAACTCTGTTAACTCCCCTTAGTTTTAATTCAGTAATGAACACTTTCAGTTCCTTTTCCAAACTGCATAAATACACTTCATGAATATACCTCAGTATGCCAAACAGAGCATGTTAAAGTATGCTGATAGACAGAAAACACATTAGATTATTGTTGTTTTCTCCCAGAGTTCCGATTAAGAAAAGCCTCCTTCTTCTCTGGAGTACAAACCCAAACATGAAGCGCCACCTTGTGGACATGTTTTTATTGTGTTGACATAGAAATGTTTTATTCTCAGGAATCCTTAATGGCAATGGACCCTGTACAAATGGAAAATACAGGCTGATATAAAAGGCCTAAACACAGTGTGAGCATCAGGGGTTTATTATGTTTTAAAAGTACCAAGGTGCAGAAATCAACAAAGAACTTCCAAATCAAAAACACACAAGCTAAGAGCAACTTGCAGTTTTGTTTTTACACATTACTGAATCCAGGCCTGACAGAATCTTTTAAGTGACAAAGTGATCATTTTTATATGGAATAGTAAAATAAAAAGAAAAATAATGACATTTAATAGATTAATTGCAGCAAAACAGCATGGAGACATAACCCTCCTTCACCGTAGCTGTATTTTATTGCAGCACAAATAAATACAATAATATTATGTTAAAATGGCAGCACAGACGTAAGGTGGCCATCAGTTTAAAAACAATGTATTACAATACTAAATTAGGAATGAAAATGTATTTAAGTCAACAGAAATAAAATAAAACCTTTAACTTTAACAAAAGAGAACAGACTTCAATGATATGGTGAACTCATGCAAATATGAAAATAAAACAAAAATATAGGTTACATGAAAAGTCTTTGTCAGTTTGATAAAACTTGTTATCACAACCTGCCTTTGGTGCTTCTGTTTACTGTTACTTAGGATGCAGTGAAAAAAAAATTCCTCTGACAAATATCCTCGATATTGCAATTTAAACAAAACTAAAACTAACTCTGAAACTAATAAAAACTGAACTAAAACTAAATATTTTCAAACAACTAAAACTAAAGTGAATCAAGCAAACCAACTCTGAAAATTAAATTAAATTAAACTAAATCTAAAAATAAATACTGAATGGAAAACCAACCATAAAACTCTGGTCCAGGAGCTGGTTCTGGTTTTTAGGCTAAATTTGGCTCATGTGTGATCTAATTCTCTAATTCACCCCACAAACTGCAATACACAGACTCTTAGATTTGGTATGAACACACTTCCTGGTTTGAGACCAGTGAAGCACATCAAAGGGACCACTCACGCCAAACAGCTTGGAGACAGATTAAGAGAGGTAAAGTTGAGATGGTTTGGAGCATCCTGAGCAGAAATATCACCACTTGGATGGGGAGCTACACCTGGCAGGACCACTCGGCCCTGAGGAGAGTGCTCCTCTCAGCTGAGAGAACCATCAAGACCACCTTCCTCAATTTACAGGTGATTTACATCAAACATTGCAAAACAAAAGCCAGGAGGATCGCTGGAGACCCCCAGCTACTGCAACAACAGACTATTCTCTCTGTTTTGGCCAATAGGGAGATGCTGCTGTTTGCTGATGGCCAAGACAGAGATAATGAGGAAGGACTTCTACCCTCAGGCCATCAGACTGTTAAATGAGACTGAGACTAAATGCCCCACACTCACTGCCAAGTATTCTTCTATTTATTCTTGCTCTTCTGTTATGGTTGCACTATTGGTCATGTTGGGTTGTTATGTTGGTTGAACTTTTTCTTATACCTACAGGTATATAAGCATTTCACTGTGTATTATACTATTATAAATACAGGGTGGGTCTTCTATCAGAGGCCTGGGAGTTTGAGGGTTCTGTCTGTGCAGTATTATAGCTGTTCCAAGGGCTGTACTCTTCTGGACAGAGACCTCTGATGTTGATTCTGGAATCTGCTGGAGCCATTCTTCTAGTTTGGAGGTTACAGCTCCTAATACTCCTATTAACACAGGGACCACGTTGGACTTTATCTTCCACATCTGCTCCAATTGTTCCTTCAGTCCGTGGTACTTCTTGGTCTTCTTATGCTCCTTCTTCCTGATGTTGCTGGCAGCTGGAATTGCCACATCTATCACAGCTGCAATCTTCTGCTCCTCGACTCTCACTACTGTGTCTGGTTGGCTGGCCAGCAGAAGTTGAAGGCCCACAGGACATTAGCTCTGTTGTTCTGACACACCTTCAGAGGTATCTCCCGTCAGGACTTAAGGATGGAGCTGCTGCAGGTGGAGTGTAGACAACTGGATAAAAAATATGAAATGAAACTAAAGTGAACAGATATAATTTTTTTCCTTTCTTTTAAGGATGAAGAAATAAACAAGAGTTTGCTGATGCTATTGTGCTGATTATATGCACTTTTATTTAAGTAAAATTCAACAGAGATCTTTTTTATTTTTATTGTGAGTCACTGATAAAATTGTGGGGTGTGAGGCATGCATTTTTGTGTGATGTCAGGCACAAACTTTTTTTGGCTTCTGAAGTGGGTTATGCCAAAAAAACAAAAAGCTTGAAAACCACTGCTCTACTCTGTCCTAGCCATTTGGTTGTGTCTCTCAGCGAATGTTGTCCCAGCTTGCATCTTACATCCTGACACTATGTGCCGGACTGTCTCTGGGGCACCACTGCAGGCCTGCAGTCCTGTCAGCAGTGACTCTTGCCTCTATAGACTGAGCTTCTTAGAGCCTATTATTGTTTCACCATGAGCCTCTGTGCTGTCCTGTAGATCAGCCTTATAGCCACTGGTGGGATTAGTTGACGTCTGCCACTTCCTCTATCTGTTGGTGGCACATCCCATTTAGGGGCTTGGTCACATGCAGGCCTTCATAATGAATTCCTATTGGTGGTATCCCACAAAGGCATCACATGCCAAGAAAGCTGTCACGGTTTTACAAGAGGGACTCAAAAAGATGCAGAACACAGTCATATAAAATTCATGTACTTTGTAACAGATATAGTTGCTGTGCAATGTTTGAGTGAGAATGCGCAACAGTGAGTGGTCAGTCTTTTAAAGGTCCAGGCTGTGGTGAAAGTTCCAAGGTGACTAATCCTTCCAGTGTGGGTCTATCCAAACTTCCCAGTGTCATGAGGTAAGGGTAAAGAGAAGAGAAAAAGGAGAGCAAAGAGAGACATAGACTGTGGGAGAGAGAAGACAAACTGTAATGACATGCAGTGATAGCAAATAAATACATGGGGAGTGAAAAGAGGTGGGTGGAGAAGAAATGCTCAGTGCATCATAAGAAGCCCCCAGTAGCCTAAACATATTGCAGCATAACTCAGATTTAACTATAAGCTTTAACAATTGGGAAAATATGGTACAATAAGGTATTTTAGATAGGATGGGGGCTGATTGTTCAGGGAGGTTTGAGCAAGCTTCCAGGTAAATGAACCAGAGCACAGCAGAGAACTGGGGCAAGTATGTGGCAAGCAGAGATAAAACCAAGTAGCTGATTGTGAGGTGGCCACACTTACACCTAGTGAAGCTAACAATTTGGTGACAAGTGGAGGAAAGAGAGAAGCTAAAATACTGCAGGTGACTACTGATCAGAAGGGCTAGGCCTGCTGCCCCTCTCACTCACTGGAGATAAGGACCCTGCTGGCCACACTCTCACCCACACTCATACCCGCTCATGTGAGAGTATGGCCAGTCTCGCATAAACTGCCACCTCCGCACCTCTGCACTCCCTCGCACCTAAAAGACTGTTGAGACCTTGAACATTTGCTTATGTGTGGGTTATTGTGTTTTTATTACATTCGCTAAACCTTCCCTTCTGTGTTTGTCCACTTTCAGGGCTATACGACACAAACCCCTGACAACTAGACTTAAACTTAAACTGACCTTTTTAAATTTGTATTATTTTTACATTTATTATGCTGCTGTATGCTTTATTTATTACCACAGCAGTACAAATTTAATTGGATTTATTTACACAACCACAGCTAGGACTCAAAGTGGCCTGCATGGCTTTGTAGCAACTTTAATTCAAAGTAGGCCTATGCATAGTAATAATTTCTTTCTTACTTTTTAAATTAAAAATAAAATATATGATTTAAACAGTCCACTACAGAGCTGTCAAATGTGGTAAACAATTCTAATTGTTTAAATCTATTAGAAATGATAGGATGATATATATTTAATAGGCTGTGTCAGGTTCATTTTTGGGCTCCCTACAGAATATTTTGTTCAAAATGGCTCTTTTGATAGTAAAGTTTGGCAACCACTGCCCTATCCAAAATACATCCAGCACTAAGAGAGGTGAAGAAGAGAATGCAGGCAGGGTGGAGTGGGTGGAGATGAGTGTCAGGGGTGTTTTGTGACAGAAGGAGGCAGTGCTGGAGGTGGCAGAACTGAAAATACTAGATTTTTGCTGGGAGTGACCAGGATGGACAGGATTAGTGTCCCTGTAGTGTAGTGGTTTACACATTACACGAAAGGTCCCTGGTTCAATTCCAGGTAGTGACCCAAGCCCCTTTCACCATGGAGGGTTGTGTCAGGAAGGGATTAATCCGCTGCGGCGATCCGTTGGGGAGAATACAAGGGAGCAGCCGATGGTACATTGCATTTTTAGAGGGACAGCTCAGGCTGAGTGGTTTGGAGATAAAGTCAGAGAGGCAAGGTTGAGATTGTTTGGACATGTTCACAGGAGGGATGTTGAAGATGGAGCTGTCAGGCAGGAGAAAAATGTATACCACTCCCCTTAAACGCACCACACACGCAATTATTCGGCAGCTGTGTGTTAAAAACACGTTCAGCATCACTGGCTCATGTCAAATATTTATACAAATGACAACATTCATTGGAGGTAAGTTTGATATATGTCACACATATGTTAAAAACATGTTACTCATAGGTTATCAATACATTTTGGATATGCTAGACATTATCTCCATGTATTTTGATATATGAGTAACGTGAGTCTCAGTATGCATTAAGTACCTGCAACATATGGTTCTCGTGTGTGGGACATATACGCTGGCAAACACATGCTCATAATTTTCCTTCGACCTTGCCCTACTACCACGTATACCCTGCATACTTCAGCATTTTTTTCTTTCTTTCTTTATTTCGGAAACAATGTAAAACATATACAACAATTATATGAATGACATTAAAACCAGGATAACACATAAAAGTGAGACAACACTTGTTTCCAATGTGGTCCTTAATTGCAGTTAAATGCTCTTAAGCATGCTCTTAACTTATAGAAAACTTCCCTAGAACTTAATTGACGTTTGCCGGCGTATTTGCAGATTTTTTCCTACGTCGGCATATGCTTGTTGAGCAGCCGAAAGAAGACTTATTTCAACTGAGAATTTGTTTTATTTTGGTTTTAGTTCATAAACTCTGACCGGAAGTTCCGGTTTTGACTCTCGCTAGCTTGCTGCTAACCGATAGCCAGCTAGCTAATGTTGATAAGTGAGAGGAAGAGAAGCGAAGATAACTGTCGCTTTTACGGGCGTTGAGGTCAGAATAAGCAACTAGAAGGCAGGGGAAAAGGTGGACATTTCTGCTGCGTACCTAGACAGGCTTGTCATTTCTGTCAAACGGGCCTTTCATAGTTGTACTGTGAAAGAATCAACAAGCACTGATCAGCCTGGATGGCTGAGGGCTCCTCAGGTAACTAATGTGCTGTCTGAATTATTTCTTCCCTCAACAGACCAAACTGTTGTTCAATATCATGATTAAACCCGCTCTGAAGAAGCCACTTTAACATGTTTACTGGCAGTTATATATTCTGTTGCTAGCTGCGGCAGCTAACGTTAGACAAATCCGACAAACTTTGAACTAACGTAGTTTTTCATTTCGGACACTTGCTCAGGGTTGCTAACGTTAGCCTAGCATCCCAGTGCGGTCAGGTTGAAGGGACGTGTGACAGCATGTGAACTTTGAAAGGTGAGAGTACTGCTGATCAGGGCCACAGCAAGTGCACGTAATGGACATGTAGCTGCCCAACTCTGAAGCATTCATATTTATGAGCACATTATTAAACTGGATGTGATTCGCTGTCCTTAAACTCTTTAAAGGGGACCTGTTATTCTCGCTTCCAGCCCCTTGTTTTTATTCTTAGACTCTGCCATTGGCGAATTTAGAGCTTTTTTTAGAGCTACTCAAGCACCCCTAAATTTCATCTTAGCGCAAGGGTGAGCAAATCCCAACAAACTAAATGTGGGGCAGACAACCGTGTTTGTGTGGGACAATGAGAGACACCTTAGTAATGCTGGGAGACAGTTTGAAAATTTAATTTCAAACCTAAAATTACAAACAGAGTAAACTGTAGGCTACCAGATTGACATTGAGCATGTAAAAGCCAATTATATTTGAATTGGGGTTGGGTGGTTTGCTCTGTAGTCCAGTCATCCTATCGTCCCCCTTTGATATCGCAGATTACTGATAGTATCACCTCTGGGCAAAGAGAGTAACTTTCAGCCATCCACCCTCCATAACGCATAATGTGTGACCCACACGCAAAACACTCTGCAGCGCAAGTGAGAAACACACACCGGGAGTTTGTCTCATTGCCATGAAGAGACTTTTACATGTTGACAGACAACGTTATATAATTTAGCTTTGCTGCAACTAACACAAGTGGACAGATTTCTGCTGAACGGCTAAAACTTTAAAAAGTCACAACATTTGATTTCTCTTTTTTACCTTAGACCTATAGTTCTGCTATATAATCCCTTTTTTGTTTTTCTTTGTAAAATAGCTCACCTGTCCTCCGCTCTTCACTGTGCGCCTCCCCACACACAGCCACTGACAAAAAGTTAGGGAGACAAGATGTAGAGCATCTACAAATTCACAGTCACATTATGCGTTTATTTAAAAATCAATCGAACAGTCAGGAATATCCTCCTTTTGTTTTCTGTCATTTGGTGATAACCATGGAGCAGCGTAGCCACTCCACTATCAGACGCATTAACTTTAAAGGATGCTGAAATCCGAACATGAACTGACATGCCTGTGTTTTAAGTGTTGGTTGTGTCTGGAAATGCAACAGGAAACTCTAGCGAAGCAGATTCCATTTATTATGATTTCCATAATATTGTCAATATTAATTTAACACATCAGTAAAGAAATGAGCCGCAAATCGCTTTGATGATCTATTGCCATCACTTTGATTATCACCAGTCGCTGACGTCACCGTCCATCAGCACAACCCTAATTTGAAAGCAACTTTTCCAAGCTAAGTGAGTACAATAAGGATAAAAGGACGCTGAAGTTTGCTTTAATTGTCTCATTCACCAATCCCATATTCTTTTATGTCACTGTTATTTCAGCTGCCATTCGGTCTGGAAACCATCTTTGAGTTTCAGCAGGGATGTGGCCATAGATTGGCGTGCCTTTTTTTTTTTTTTTTTTTTTTTTTTTTTTTTTTTACCCTTTTTTTTA
>VUQH01000362.1:0-16957 GCA_015106775.1 Etroplus canarensis | reverse complement strand
TTTTTTTTGCTGTGTCTGACCATTTTGGAATTTTTTTTAGCCACTTATGACACAAACATATATATATACATCACCTCATGTCATGTTTTTCCTTTTGTGAAATTGAAAAATATTGCTAGAAAAAGAGACAAAACCTCTATTTCTCAGAATATACTGCCACTTCATTTTCACTATGGTAGTTTCCATCATATTCCCCAAAACTGGACTTTTTGGTGACTTGTAGCTTTCCCTGATGGGCATGCCATTAGACAGGCTAACCTTCACTTGATTATTTAAAAAAATCCCTGCTTTGTTTTCACATATCAGGTTAAAGCCAGACTTTTAAAAAAAAAATGCATGTCCTGCAGAGACAGCCAAAATGTGAGACATTGTCTTGAGATGTGTGACAGAGGGAAAAGGAGTAAAAATGCTGTGCAGTTCCACATGAAGAGGGACATATGTTCACATAATAATAGTGCACTTTATTGTTATTTTATGATCTTGTTTTTTAGTGTTATATGATTGTACACTATACATAGTATAGTGTACATTGGCAAATCAGTTTTTAGCTCTATCCAGTTGCATGGATTTCACTGTAGTGATGGACTTCACAATAGCATTTTACAGGACTCATATCATTCTAAACATGGTTTGAACATAATGGCTCCCACTACACTGAAGTGAGACTACAAATCTATTTTTCACTCAGGGGTACCTGATGCCCTGTTTTGAGTCCCCATAATAAAGGGAGGATTCAAAACCTGAAATGCAAAAGCAAATTTCTTACCAGTTTATGGAGAGTCTCTTAACCACATTTGGTTGAGATTAAAACAATGTGCACATTTCTCCTTATTCTGGTTTTACAGCGAATTGATCTTTAACGTACTTTGGAAAATTCTGGCCAACATGATTGAGTCTTTGCTTCAGGTTTCATTAACTACTTTAAGGGTCTGGCTGAAAATGGGTGTACTATATTTAAATATGAAATATTCTTAGACACTGCAATAGACCATCCAACTAATCAGTTTTTTTTTAAAGTAACATTGTAATGTTTATCAAATTGAGGAGGTGAAAGGCGTTTAATACATTCCTAAGCATTATATTCCTTTATTTGTTTCATTGAAAGTAATCAATTAAGCATATTGTTTTCTTGTTGAATTAATCACAAGGTTGTGTAAGCACAACATTCTGACTGGGGACTGAGCCCCCTCTCTAAAAGTTTGATCCTAGAATCACCCCTGCACTCTACTTGAGTAGCTTTGCTTGATACACAGTTTGAAATAATCTTTTATTTATCTCATACTGGAACTTGATGCAGCTCCTAAGCTAATCCTCTGCCTGTAACAAGCTGTTTTAATTCTTCTAAGGTTTGAACAGCAGGTGGGTGGGGCTTCTGTGCTACCTGTTTCCTACCTATGACATCATGCATCTATTTATCTAGCTATCGCATGTTGATGCTCTCCTCATTTATGTATTTTCTGTGAACATGTTGGATTTTACTCATTGGTCTCACACTTGTTCATAACTTGGCTGTAATGTTTTGTGTTAGCAGACCCACCGGACCTCAATCCAGATGGGACGCCACATCAAACGCCTCATCAGCACAAACCCAGAAGAGGTCGACCTAGGAATTACAATGACAGACACATGAATAAAAATAGTTTTGAACCATCTCATCAGTATGGACACTTTAATCATGATGCTAATCCCCCTTTTAGCCATAATTCAAATTATACAGATCATCACCATCCTCCCTATCAAGGGGAGGATGAAGGCAGAAGACGAGGCAGAGGAAGAGGAAGGAGAGAAGGGAATAGAGGAGGTTCAGGGCCCTGGCGGCAAAGACCTGGAGTTGACCCTGGCCCACATGGTGGTAGCAACAGATATATGAGTGGCTTCCATACTTTTGCACATCCCATGAGTGGACCTGATGGACCCAGCTGGCGACGAGAAGGTGCCAACGTGGATATGGAGCAAACTAACGAAGACCAGGATGCCCAAGCTAAAAAACCCAGGAAGTTTGGCCAGGAGCAGCGGAGGGAGGAACAAAATGAAAAAGGTGTTCATTTAAAGGAGAACAACACTGCTAGAGAGGATCAGAGGAAGAGGGAAGCCTCAGAGTCCCAACGTGATAATAATCAGAGGAAACACACTGAGGTAAAGCGAAGGCAAGGACCAATCAAACCACCCAAACCATCATCTCATGAGGAGGCGGGCCCAGAGAGGGGAGCCACTGGCCAAGATGATTCTGACCAGGGGCGTTCATTTCAGGATCTTGCAGGCACAGCTGGAAGGGGCTTGGGAAAAAACACTCCCCTTCATGCTAGAGGGGGGAGAAGAATGAACCATCAGAACTACAAGCCTGGTCAGAAGAGCTGGAACAAGGTGCCCAAGAGCAAAGAGACGCAAACAGGTTCGACTTTTACTGCTGTAAGCTGTTATGTGGAGGCAAAGAATTATTCCGTTAATTTAGTAACATATATTTCTGTCATCCATATAAATATTTATGTTAGTACAGTCCTCTCAGACAAAGTAGAACTGTGTAGTCAAGGCAGGTGAATTCACCCATATTCCAAAATTAAAATTTTTTACGCACTCCTTTTATAGTTAATCAACAAATTGGTCAGCCATCTAATGGACGTAAGAGTAGAAACTTTTGGATAAAGGTCTCTTTGTGGAAATGGAGCTAATCAGATGATTTTTCTGTGATGGAGCTGCCAGAAAAGCTTATTTGTTTGTGGTCTTCTGCACCTCTGATCTTTCCCCTCTGCAGGGTGTCTGATTGAACAGCTTTCTGAAGAGAAGTACGAATGCATGGTGTGTTGCGACATCATCCGGGTCATGGCCCCAGTATGGAGTTGCCAGAGCTGCTTCCACGTCTTCCATCTCAACTGTATCAAGAAATGGGCTCGATCGCCAGCCTCACAGGCAGACGGTGTGGCGCTTTAACACCATTTGGACTCATTATTTACTGTCTGTAAACAGCTTAGTGTAGTCTGTGTAGTCAGCATAACAAGCCGTAGACAATACCTGGTACATGTTTTACAGGGATGGTCACTGTGACAATAACTCATGCAGTGACATTCCTGCTGCTTCTGCAGTGCATTGCAGTTACATTACAGTTTGAAAAATGGTGAGGCCAGGTGGATTTTTAAAAAAATAGTTCCCGCTATAAAATTCCTCAGTACAATACAATTTGTTCAATATTGAAGACCCAAAAGTAAAAAGATAGCAGTTGCACAAAACTTCAGAGTCAAAATGTTAACATGTCTCTTGAAATGGGCTGAATAAATTGGTGAAAATGGAGATTTGTTAATTTTTTTCTGAAATTTTGTGCCGCATGTTTACCTTTCAGCATTCAACATTGGAGATACATGATTTTGGATTAACACCACAGATGAATATAGTGGGAAAGGATGTCCTTTTCACTGACAGAGCAATATATTCAGTGTTATGTTTAAAAAAAAAAAAATTGAATCATCTGTTTTAAAGTTGAGCTGTTTTTCAGATTCAGCTGAAGGTTGGCGTTGTCCAGCCTGCCAGAATGTGTCAATGAAACACCCGGCTTCCTACACTTGCTTCTGCGGTGAGTATGTTTTAATTCAATCAAATAAGTACATATTTTACACATCAAAGCTCAGATAATTAAATCAGGTTGTTATGTCTGAGTGACTCCTCTCTCCTCTTTATTAGACACTTATGTTTGCCACAGAAATTGAAGAATTTTATGTTTGATTGGCAGGTAAAGTGACAAACCCTGAGTGGCAGCGCACTGAGATTCCGCACAGCTGTGGTGACATGTGTGGAAAGAAGAGGAGTGGAATGGACTGCAACCACCCTTGTAACATGTGAGCCTTAAAAACACAGGAGCTTCAAAATACTATCCTTTAAGGCCGAGACTGAATGTGACACTTCAGACTTTTCGGAAGTTCTTCTTCTTCTTCTTCTTCTTCTGGCTGCTCCCGATAGGGGTCGCCACAGCGGATCATCGGCCTCTATCTAACCCTATCCCTTGCATCCTCTACCCTCACACCAACCCTCTGCATGTCCTCCTTCACTACATCCGTGAATCTTCTCTGTGGTCTTCCTCTTCTCCTCCTTTTACTTTTTGGAAGTCCATCAACACTTTATGAATGAAATTTTGAGAAAACCTTACATTGCCAGTTAAGTTGTGAAATTGTTGTTTTTAGTGCATCAGGCTAAAGGACCAGTGAGCTAAAACTGCCATGGTGATGTGTCCATCATCCATCTGTCTGTCTGTCACAATAATCACCACTCCTAGTGCAGGGGTGTCGAACCTGCAGCTCTGGAACCACATGCAGCTCTTTTGCCCATCTATTATAGCTCCATGTGGCTTTGACAAAACGCTAGTTGACTATGAATATGGAAATAAATAATTGTCTTTTTTCATTTTCATTTATCATTACTATAATCATCTGCCTTCTCCATTCATAAAAATGTGTAGCTTATACACTAAATAATAAGAAGACTTTATAGTAAGTGCATCAGTGCCTTCATTTATTACCTTGTGCCTCATCCTGATCCCATATAGTCCATGGACAAACTTGTTTGGTAGCTCACCAGTATACTTGATCTGCGACTGAGTTAGTCAAAATTAAAGTAAAACTGGCTTATGCTTCTATTTATTTATACTTTTTAAAAGCCTTTAGTCTGCTGTGTGTTTCAATCAGTATCAAAGTACTACTACAAAGTACTACTACTGCTACTTTTAATTTAATTTGCATAAGAACAGAGTGGTGTGTGTGTGTAGCTTTATAGCTACTCTGATTCAGAGGAGGCCTAAACATTCTTATTTTTTCCTCTACTTTACAATTGCTCTATTTTGTTTGCAATAAAAATGATAAAATAAGGAAACAATTTAAAAAACTTGTTCCATAATTTCATAAATATAACAAAAACATGCTATCATTGCATGAAAGTGCAATGATGGCATGTTTTTGCAACTGCAGCCACTGCAAATTAGGTACTTAAAAGATTTTAACTACTTAGACTCCATTAGTATTGTTGATTTATACACATATAAAAACAGCTTAATTAAAGTATAAAGGAGGTTAAAAAAAAAGGAATAACAAAACAGATGAATATTGTAACGTAATACTTTTCATAATGCTGTTCAGCCAATATCCATCCACTTCTTTTTTCATCTTCTTTTGGCTGCTCCCATTAGGGGTCACCACAGTGTATCACACAATGGTACACAGCAGCAGTATCCACCATTTTGCCTGTTGTCTGGTTTCTTAATCTGAGCTGAATTCCCCCAAAAGCGACAGTTATCTCCACTTCTCTTCCTCTCACTTATCAACATGAGCTAGCTGGCTCATGTTATAAGCATGTCAGTTTAGCAGAAAGCTAGCCGGAGTCAAAACTGGAACTTCCGATCAGAGTTTATGAACTAAACCCAAAATAATACAACTTTTTAGTTGAAATTAGTCTTCTTCTTTTGGCTGCTACAGTTAGGGGTCACCACATCTCACCCTATTCCCGGCATCCTCTTACCTCACATCAACCCTCTGCATGTCCTCCTTCACTACATCCGTGAACTTTCTCTTTCATCTTCCTCTTCTCCTTCTGCCTGGCAGCTCCATCTTCAACATCCTTTGTGCAGTATAGCTAATGTCCCTCCTCTGCACATGTCCAAACCATCTCAGCCTTGCTTCTCTAACTTTGTCTCCAAACCGTTCAATCTGAGCAGCTCCCAATGTACTTATTCCTAACCCTGCCCATCCTGGTCACTCCCAGCAAAAATCTCAGCATCTTCAGTTCTGCTATGTGTCTTTTTTGTCAGTGCCACCGTCTCCAAACCATACAGTATCTATCCACTTCTGACCTCTAATTAAGGTAGTCTAAATCGTTCATCACTTATGTGAACAGAGACGACTGTGGTTCAATTTGGCAAACATATTAATAAAACCAAAAAATAGCGTGAACTCGGCTATAAAAAGTTTTTTTCCATGCTTGTGCAAAACTACACATTATTATGGCTTTATTTGCAGCTCAGTCCAGAGTGCCAGCATGGTGACACCTAAGCACTGAACCATAGTAAAAAACCAACAGTATGGTTACAGTAAACTAAGAAAAGTGACACGCACGCTTACCCATATCTTTAGCGTAACCAATAAATGTTTATTACCACCAAGTTGAAACAACATCTTTGGCTCATATGTTTCTTGGTTCAGATATTCATTGGTTCTTTGTGTGTTGGAACAAGAGAGAATACTGAATAGAAATCAGCATTCTGAGTTCTTGTCTCTTTCTTAAAATGTCTGTAGTATTACCCTCAAGTAATAACTTCTGTTTCTCCTCAGCTTATGTCACCCTGGACCTTGTCCTCAGTGTCCTGCCTTTGTAACGAAATCCTGCATCTGTGGGAAGACAAGGTACTTGACCTCTAATCATCTGTACATCTTGTCTTTTCATTTCTTTGGAGTCCACAGTGTTTCCAATATTTCCATGATAATTCAGGTGTGAAACCTTGATACTAATTAATTTCCTTTTAGTCAACCAGTGCGCTGTGGTCAGGTATCAGTGCTCCAATGTAACACAGTGTGTGGTGCTTTGCTCAACTGTGCCAAACACACTTGTGTGGAGGTGTGCCACAGTGGGACCTGTCAGCCCTGCCAGCTGCAAGTTCAGCAGGGTAAGTCTCACTTTGGCACAGATAAATAAATGACTAAAATTTAAGACATGAAACATTTAAATGTTATTAAATTGTTTGCTGTTCTTATGTGCAGTTTGCTACTGTGGTGTGACAACTCGTGAGGTCCTGTGTGGAACAGATAAAGAAGGATTTGACGGTTTAGGACATTTCTCCTGTGAAAAAAATTGCGGGAAGTAAGTCTAATTGTGCAGCACTAATAGTGCCAACATAAAGCTTTAATTTTCTTGATACAGCTCCCATGATAAGCAGATGTATTTTTCTACTTTCCTCTGTTCAGGATGTTGAACTGTGAAGCTCACCGGTGTAAGCAGGTGTGCCACCGTGGGCTGTGCCAGCCGTGCCCACGCTCACCAAGCCTGGTGAAGACGTGTCCCTGTGGTCAGACCCCTCTGACCAAACTCCTGGAGCTGGGCTACCCGGAGCGACAGAGCTGCTCCGATCTCATCCCCTCCTGTGGGAAGACATGCAAAAAACCTCTGGCTTGTGGCTCCAGTGGTAAGGGAAAGTGCTGTTTTGCAACATTAAGAAAATACTTTCAGTTTCTGACAATGACACGGTTAGAGATGGGAACTAATAAAAGCCTCATAACCATGTCAGAACAGGATCTGAAAAGTTTGACAGCTCTTGAAGCATTTCAGTGATATGAATAGTGAAAAAACCCTAGTATAAGGAGTGTCCTCATACAGGTAGAGTGAACCTGAAGGCAACAAGTTCTCTTTTCAAACTGTGTTTTTCTATCTGTTTAAAATTGATTTTGATGGTATGTTTGCTCAAAGAAATCAATTTCAAAGCTTTTAAAATCCAGAAGAAAGCCACAGAAAAATCAGAGAAAGCGGCAAACATCATGTCACTAAAGCAGAATAAATTCCTTGATCTTCAGCCTGTATAACATCTTGTTTTTAAAAAAAATAGTTTTACTAAGTTTTGTTTTTAAAAGAAAGCAGCTGCTTTCTTCTTTGTGCCCTGTTATAACTGTGCAAACAGGATGTGCATTATCATTGGCCTGCTAGCATTGTTCTTTTGTTTTCACAGCCTGTTTTCAGATAATGAACTTGTGCTATTTCAGACACCATACATCTGTGTGAGAAACTCTGCCACGAGGGCAGTTGTGGACCCTGCTCTCTGACCTCAACTATCAGATGCAGATGTGGCTCCAAGACTAAGGTGAGCAGAAATATCAGCAGATGTGATTGATGTGTCAGTGCCATGCATATAGATGGACTGAAAGATTTCGTCTTTATTTTTCAGGAAGTCCCATGTGAGCAAATCCAAAAAGAAGGTGAGATTTTAAGAAATATGTATTCAGCCCAACCTGACCACTGTCTTGTATTTAACCCCAGACTTTTATCTTTCAAGATAAACTTGTATTCACCTGTGATAAGCGCTGCAACAAGAAACGCTCCTGTGGCCGACACAAGTGTGGCGAGCTCTGCTGTGTGGTGAGTAGAACTGAATCTGTGTCTGTGTTTTATATCGATGCTTTCTCTGTTGGATATTCACACACGCAATCGGCATTATTATTTCCCACCTCTTCTCTTCCCTAATTGGCTCTGACCCTGACAGTTTAGTCTCAGCTTATCTTAATATAACCCTAACTTTTAAAAGTTGCAGGGCAGGGTCACTGAGTGTTGGGGTGACACTGAGTGTCTAAAAAGCTGCTGACTCATTGACTGCAGAGTTCCAAGCCTCCTCTGCACCAAGCACAAGTGTCAGATGGAGTGGTGTAAAGCACGTCGAGACTGGACTGTGGAGCAGTGGAAGCATGTTCTTTGGAGTGATGAATCATGCCTCTCTATGTGGCAGTCTGATTGACGACTCTGGGTTTGGCGAGTGCCAGGAGAATGTCACCTGTCTGACTGCATTACACCAACTGTAAAGATTGGAGGAGGGATAATGCCCTGGGGTTGTTTTTCTGGGGTTGGCCTGGGCCACTTAATTCCAGTGAAGGGAAATCTTAATGTTTCAGCTTACCAAGACAAGTTTTAAAGGTTGTTGCAATGGAAATAGTTTTTTTTATTAGAGAATCACTTGATTACATGAGGTGATGTTAGTGTTTTTTATGTCTGTGCATTCAGAGTATGGAGCACAAGTGCTCCCTGATCTGTGGCTACAAGCTTAACTGTGGCCTTCACCGCTGCCAGGAGCCCTGTCACCGTGGAAACTGTGAACCCTGTTGGCAGTCCGGTGAGTCTGTATTTATGAGCAAAGTCTCAGAAGTAGCACATATTTAATTCTGTCCTACTAATTTGAGGCTTTTACATCAGCTTTACTTTCATTTTTTTCCATTTGTGGTATTTTGTTTGGCTTTAAGTTGCCACACAGCTCATCTCCAGTGTGTTATGCTTCTCTCTGTTTATAGGTTTTGATGAGCTGACATGCCACTGTGGGCTCACGGTGCTGTACCCACCCATCCCCTGTGGAACAAAGCCACCTGAGTGTAAAAACTTGTGCACAAGAAGACATGACTGCGACCACCCAGGTGAGTTTTAGAACTAACATTCTCACTAGAGTTATTATAAATGTATATTTTTTAGTTCGTTTTTATTTTCATTTGAAAATGTTTACTTTAGGTTTAGTATTTTTAATTATTATAATATGGGTAGCATTTATGAGGGGTAACTTAATTTAAGAGTGTACACTCACGGGACACATCATTGTCAGCTAAGAACAGGAAACTGAGGCTACAGTTCGCATAGACTCACCAAAATTGGATAACAGAAGATTGCGGCTCTCAATTTCTGCTGTGACATTCAGATGGTAGGGTTAGAATTTGGCATAAACGACATGAAAGCAGTGATCCATCATGCCTTGTGTCAGTAGTTCAGGCTGCTACTGGTGGTGTAATAGTGTGGGTTTTTTTTATTTTCTTAGCACGCTTTAAGGCCAGTAGTACCAACCACTCATCATTTAAATGCCACAGTCGGTCTTAGTATTTTTGCTGACCACATCCATCCCTTTATGACCACAGTGTCATAAAGGGATTGTCAAATCATCTCAAAGTGGTTTCTTGAACATGGCATGAGTTCACTGTACTCAAATGCCCTCCACAATCACCAGATCTCAGTCCAACAGAGTACATTTGAGATGTGTTGAAACAAGAGATTTGCATCATGGATGTGCAACTGTGATGCAACTGCAATGTCAGTATGGACCAGCATCTTTGAGGAATGTTTCCAGCACCTTATTGAATCTGTGCCATGAAGATTTAATAAGGTGCTGGAGGCAAAAGGGGGTCTAACACAGTACTAGCAAGGTGTACCTACTGAAATGGCTGGCAAGTGTATATTACAATACAAACACAACACTTTGAGAAGGCAGTTGATTCACAGTCGTGATGACATCCTGAGTCTTAGTAAATATGTCCATCAAAGCTTCGTCAGGCTGGTTGTGATAACAAAACAGACAAATGGACAGAGACTTAAAAAAACCCATTTATTTTCTTACTAAACAATATAATTGTATTAGTGTATTTCAGTTAGCTAAAATGTTTTTCACACCTAGTTTTAGTTTTTAGCTTAGTTCTAGTGTCCTGGGCCATGTACTTCCATTCCCTCTACGTCTTGACAAGAAAATAAAACATTCCCAAAGAGTGGCAGCATTAATCTCAAAGGGAATGACTGCAATGACTCTGAACTGGTATTTAACTTAACTCCAGTGCAGTGTGTCATCAGTGACGTGCAGTATGAAGGGGTGCATGTCAGACAGCTGGCAAAGTATAGGCTGATGTAAATGCTTATATAGTATTCATTGGACTAGACTAAAACTAAGGAAATTTCCTCTATATTTTACTTTATTTCAGTTAACAATATTGTCTAGGTTTTATTTTAATTTATATTTACTAAAATGTTTTTTTCATACATAGTTTTAGATAGAGTAACTTTGAGCAACTGTACACATTAACTGAATGTGGTCCTGACATTTGCCTCCGATTTAGTGTTTCATAACTGCCACAGTGAGGAGAAGTGTCCTCCCTGCACATACCTCACACAGAAATGGTGCATGGGAAAGCATGAGGTAATATGTCCCCCGAGCTCAATAATTGCATGACTTGTTTCCTGATTTTTATTTTATTTTTTTAATTCTTGCAATTAAAGCAACACCCTTTTCTGCAACTCACAGCAACGCAGCAACATCCCGTGTCATCTGCAAGACATTTCTTGCGGTCTGGTATGTAATAAAATGCTGCCCTGCGAAATGCACCACTGCAGACGCATCTGCCACCGAGGAGAATGCCTGCCAGGAGGTAGCTGCCAGCAGCCCTGCATCCTGCCTCGTCCAGACTGTGGCCACCCATGCTCTGCTCCCTGTCATAAAGGCAGCAGCTGCCCACCCACCACCTGCACTGCCAAGGTAGAGCACACTGTCACTGGGAGCAGCTGGATCTCAAGTGGTTCAAAAAGGGGTTACAGAGTTTGTACAGATGGTCTTTGTCACATCAAGGCTTGGATTCAGGGGTAGTTTGAGCATATTTTCCCACCATCAAAAGTTCCTCCTCTCTGTAATAATTTATTTCAATGATGTAAATGTTTAGTGAATAAATTAAACTGTTCAGCGCTCCAACTGTGCACTCCTGTTTGCCAGCAGTTGATGACATCTCCTGTAATGCTGTGTAACTGTCATAAATGGTTAACTTGGAAGAAATAATTACATGCCAGTGGCAAGTTTCAGACTCAAGCATAAGAAACAAATCTTTCACAGCTTTTTTTCAAAAAACAGCATATTTGTGCAGTTACAAAATAGTGTCCTCAACAGTTAGGAGCACGTTTTTCAGTGGTGGTGGAATCTAATCTTTTTTGCTTTTCACAGGTTGCGGTGCAATGTGACTGTGGTCACAGAAAGGAAACTGTGCCATGCACAGAAGCAACCAGTTCATACCAGAGGTCAGTTCTACTCTCCATGTATTCAGCTATTTGAATTTTTAGTTTGGGCTGTCATACTGAGACCCTGAGCAAGAGCAGTTGTTAATGTTTCACACCAGAAAGGGATCTTGAAGAAGCAGGTCTTAAGGCAGGAGTATGTGCAGAGAAAGGTGGAATTTATTAATTTAAAAAATCTTAATGAAACATAAGAAAAACCCCAGGCAATCCAGCCAAAGAAAGGGAAATTAAACAGTGTCACAGCAAGCTGCCTCCTCCCCTTTCCTCTACTGCTCAGTCATTAGACTTGTACCTTTGTAAACTCACCTGCATAGCCCATACCGGTTATCAAAACATAAACAACCCAAAATATCAATAAACCTAAGGCTAAGATAATCACATGCTTACATACGTACACACATAGCGTCCTCTGTAGTGTAGCAGTTTACACATTCACCTTACAAACAAAAAGTGTCTGGTTCGATTCCAGGTGGGGATGCAAGCTCCTCTCACCATGGAGGGTTGCATCTGGGGTAAAACCTCTGCCATATTACCAATACGGCTTAATCCGCTGTGGCAATCCCTTGGAGAAAATGCAAGGGAGTGGCCAAAGGCACATGTACACACGTATACACACACACACACACACACACAGCTGATCCATATGTTTACGGAATGTAAAATAACTTCAGAAACCTACTTCTCCTGTTGCTGCTTTGGACGTGATCATGTAAACTTGTCTCTACTCCCACTGATGACCAGAGGGGTGTAGTGTGAATAGAGATTAACAGGTTAGCAAGGTATGTTAACCTTAAAGTCACAGTTTTCAGTGTCACAAAAGTGGCTCTTTTTTAAGGTGGCTGTATCACCAGGCTAACTTATGCTGAACACATAACCTCGTTGGGATCATTATGTTCAGAGTTTAGGTTTAAAATCAGCTGGAAGTACTGAGTTTTCACTCATTATTTTATTTACAGTATATGTTGAATGCTTTATAGATTCTCTGCTGTAGGAATACATTTTATATAGTCATATCGTACTTATCCAGCTCCCAGATGTATAATAAGACTACAAGCTGTAAATTTACAGCAGCGCACACTATTTGCCTTGCATTGTCACAGGACGTTGCCTCCATTCAGTTGGTAATGCAGAAAATGTATCAATGTATGTTTGGTCCTAATTGGCTGCTAATTCACTTTCACAATCATGGAATAGCAGCTACTTAAATTCAGATTGGAGAATTGATCAGTTAGGTATGTAGGTTATTTATCACAGACAGTATTCAACCACTAAAAATAATTTCATTTTGATCTGGCAACAAACTGAAACGATTTCCATGTCTTGTTTTTTAGGCTGTGGGAGAGGGTCAGCGCCGAATGCACTAAGTAACCTGTAATGTTTAAATGTATCACATTTGAAGTCTAAGAGCTCCAAAGTACAACTGTCATGTTAGAAATTACCAACAATACCAAGTGCACACTTTGGCAACCTCTTGGGGAAAATACAGGGGAGCATCCGAAGGTTTTGAAGTCTATTACCCTTTCATCTGTTAATGTCTCTGGCTGGAGTAGGCAGTGCTCAGTTGACCCATTTTGTGCGGAAGAGGAGTCAAATGATGCATAAAATGCTCCCTTTTATGTGAGCAAGCATAGATCCTGAAGCAGTAAGCCTGGGTTGACAAAGCTGTTAAACACCTTTGTGATACCAATTATCTCTGACTAAGGTTTTAGGTTTTTTCAAGCCAGCTAACGGAAAGAAACCCTGACTGTGTTGAACTTTCTTCGTAGTATACTCCTTGGCTGAGTCCCACGAACATAGGTGACCCACAGCAGCTAACAGGAAAACAGTCAACACATTCTCCAAAATACACAACAGAAACTCATGTGATCAGTAGTGACATACTGCACTGATGAGGTCTGAGAAATGGGCAAAGTGAAAAGGGGAAACGCAGTCGTGGATGTTCAAATAAAGAAAAAAGCTTACTTTTCAGTCAACTTTAAATGCTCTGTTTGTTGTATTTGTATGATGTTCTTCTTTAGCGATATCCTTCATATGGCTGTGAGAACAAACCTTCTGTTTGCAAGGGGCAGCCAGTCAGAAGGTTGACTTAAAGGGAGAGAACCTGAAACAGCTTTTTTCAGACCATGAATAACAGTATAAGATAAATAAGGAATATTTTGAACTGTGAATAAAGCTACTAGTGGAGTCCAGGAATAAAACTATAGAGTTTGAAATGAGGTCCACTTTGAATGTTGGAGACTAAAATGGTGTATTTTTTTCTGCAGGTATGCAGCCATTGCTATGGCCAGCAAGCTTTCTGACATGCAGCTTGGCGACTCTATGGATATTGGCCCGCTCCTCACAAAAAAGGAACTAAAACAGACAAGGTAAAGTCATGGAAGAAATGAATGATTTAGAGTTTGAAGCAGAGTTGTCAGAATTTAAAATGTTAAACAGTTGCTGAAAGGGATTTGTACGCTTAGTTATTTCAAGAAGATCCAAACAACAGAGTAGTCCTTATGTGTTCTGGAGAGAATGCAGCTCTTGTTTTGAAGCAGTTTTGCAAAGTTCCTGCAAGGGACTTATTTCTTTCTTTGAGTGTTAATGTTTAAATAATTAAATCAGAGGATTATTTGGATCTGAAGCTGAAATAAGTTGTGAACAGCAATCATGTGTTGCTTTTTTTAATGATTCTCAGGCTTGAATGTGATCAGGAGTGCGCCACTTTGGAGAGGAACAGGCGTTTGGCAGAGGCATTACAGATAGACTCATCTTCCGACCCCTTCAACATTCGCTCAACCTCTGTATACAGTGACAGCCTCAAAGAGGATGCCAGGTCTTATTTTTTTGTTTTACTACACGCTGGAAGACTATCTTTGGGTTAACCCACAGACTCAGAGGGACCATCAGAATACTTTATTAATCCCAGCATAGCACTGAAACTGCAACTCTGCTCTGTTTTGTCTTTCAGAAAAGACTTGAAATTTGTTACAGAGGTAGAAGAGGAGATAAAGAATCTTGTTGAGCTTGCTAATAAGGTATGATGATTATCTGAAACCGTTTTTCCAGCTCAGTGGTCCAAGGTGGGGGTGAGCTGTTATTTGAGGGCTCTGATGGTGATGTGATGCTCCATCTGGTGGTGATGATAGGAACAAGACTGAAGTTACAGCCAGCAAAATGCAATTTTGAGCATTTTAATAATGAAAAGTTTTACTAATTCGGTCACACTAGTAGATATGTTTCCACTCAAGTTAATGCAACATCTTAAGATATAGTCGATGTTGATAATTCTTTTCATTTTGCCCAGTGAAATTTATTTTTAATTATTGTATATAAAACTGAATTTTAGCAATGAATGTGCTGTCCCATAAAACAAATTACAATTTCTTTTAAACTGAACTTCCTCAAACAGAATGATCTGGCAAAAAACTCTTCATACAAACAAACAAGACTATATGTTGCATCGTTTACTTTAACAGATTACTTTCTTTCTACTGGAGTTTAGTATATGTCATTTTTCTAGATATATTCACAATTTAAGTATATTTTTGTTAGTCACTGTTAAGGAAGATAAGTGGTAATACAGACGGATTGTACACTAGAGATAATTTGTTTAATATCAGGTAAAATATGCTATATTTAATTGCAAAAGCTGGGAAATTCCTGTGTTACAGCAGCCAAAACTTTAAAACATGACCTAACAAAATAGCTTATATAAGTAGAAAAGCTCAATAAATAAAATACAATTTTACAAAAAAAATGGCATGTCATGTTGATGTAATTTTTTACATCAACATGACTAGCTAAATTTAGGAGGAAAATATATGTAAAGTAAAGTAAAATGAGTTCCGTAAATAAAATCTAAAGAAAATACAGTAAAGGCAAAAATGAGTTTTAAAAAATTAAATGCAGTAAAATGCTTTCTAAAAAAATTAATATAGAACAATATGAATCTTAATATTTAAAAATTCAAATTAAATGCAGTAAAGTTAAAAAATATAATTAAAACACAACAAAGCTATATGAAAAGCTTAATATAACACGACAGGGAGCTGAGTATGTAAAAATTTTGATCAAATTAAATAAAGAGAAAAAATAAGGGAAAAAATTATATTAAATTAAATAAAAGTTAAAGATAATAATTTAAATATTTCTATAAAATACAATAAAATGTACTTTCGGCTGCTCCTTTGTATTTTCCCCAAGGAGTTGCCACAGCGGATTAATCCGCATTGGTAATTTGGGAGAGATTTTACGCTGGATGGCCTTCCTGATGCAACCCTCCATGGTGAGAGGGGTTTGTGTTGAAAGGCGAATGTGTAAATCACTACATTACGGGGGGCACTTCAGTAAAACATAATAAAGGTAAAAATAAGTAACAAGGAAACAAAAAAGCTATATAAAAAGGTTAATGGAGCTGAATAAGTGAACCATTTAAATAAAATACAAGGAATTCAAAAAATTTAAAATGAAATACAATAAAGGTAAGCATTAAAAAATGAATTAAATAAAACGGTAAATAAAAAGCTTGCTATAATAAAATAGGGAGCTCAATAATTAAACCGCGTATTCGCATATTTGATTTAGCAAAGTTTTTACATTGGACACAACCCTCCCCATTTATTGTGACCGGCACTATAAGTACACTGGCTTGTGGGCCCCTGTGGCTGGGTTGAGCTCAGTAATTAAACATTTACATAAAATATGCAAAATATAATTAGAATACAGTAAAGGCAAAAAGAAATAAAAATACATCAAGCTCAAAAGTAAACTTTTAAATAAAATTTTGAGGTAAAAAGTAAATGAAATACAGTCAGGGTAATAAGTAAAAATAAATCAAATATAATGAAATGGTATGTAAAAAAAGTGAAGGTACTAGAACAAAATGGTTCTGTAGAGCAAATAAGCTAATAATAATGTATTTATAAAGAAACAGCAAATGACATTAAAATTAACTAATGTCATTGCCTGAGTTTCTATATGGAATGCAGTTGCTGCAGACTCTTGGGTGAAAGGTATTATTGTCTCGTCTCGTCTCATCTTCTACTGCTTTTCTGGGGGTCCGGGTCGCGGAGGCAGCAGTTCAAGCAGAGAAGTCCAGACTTTCCTCTCCCCAGCCACCTCCTCCAGCTCTTCAGGGGGGACACCAAGGCGTTCCCAGGCCAGCCGGGAGACATAGTCTCTCCAGCATGTCCTGGGTCTGCCTCGGGGTCTCCTCCCAGAGGGACGTGCCCGGAACACCTCCAATAAGAGGCGTCCAGGGGGCATCCTAATCAGATGCCCGAACCACCTCAACTGGCTCCTTTCGATGTGGAGGAGCAGCGGCTCTACTCTGAGCCGCTCCCGAATGACTGAGTTCCTCACCCTATCTCTAAGGGTGAGGCCATCAACCCTGCGGAGAAAGCTCATTTCAGCCGCTTGTATTCGCGATCTCATTCTTTCG
>VUQH01000358.1:0-24364 GCA_015106775.1 Etroplus canarensis | reverse complement strand
GGGGAAAAAGAAAAAAGGGGGGGGGGGGAAAAGGGGGGGGGGGGGGGGGGGGGGGGGGGGGGGTGGGAAAGGGGGGGGGGGGGGGCTCCAATATTGTCCAAACAATAAGCCTTAGTGGTTATTTTACTCTGAAGATCAGGTGGTGCTGTTATGGACATGACACTTTGGGCACAGAGCAGGAGAGATAAAGCTTCTAACGTGGCGCTGCTCCTTTTTTATTGTCATTTAGCGATTACATATCAGAACAATTAAAAGTTAGCCTGAGATATCTATTAACTTTGCTCTTTTTTTATTTCTCCTGTGCTTCAGAGGAAAGATAATTTATACTTTTGGCAATGCAACGTGTCAATAATATGCAAGGGACAGCATGACATTTAAAAGCCCTGGTGAGAAATGCTTTGTAGTCCTCCCAAGTTGAATCATGTTTTCTACTATTGTCGTCTGATGAAAACTGAGCAATAGCAGAAGAAAACAAGAAATAACCTTGAAGATCATAGAGTTTATTGCTCTCAAACTGACAGTGATCTACACACAAACTGAGAGAGTCCAACTTCTTGCCAAATATAGAAAATTCCGGCACAATAGGGGGAACAGGTGCTGAGGGCCCGTAGAAAGTGACGAAGCCAAAGAGCTGGGTAGCTGCTGAATGCCAAATAAGGCAGTGAGACACGTTGCACCAAAGCGCAAAACAACCTACTGTAATGTCATTTTCTAAGTCTGATGACTGTCAACAATTCTCCCTCTGACTGTCTTCCCTGTATTAACGCACTATTTAGGACAGTTTTCCAGTTTAATGATAACTGAACAAGCAAAAACAAGCAACAAATTTTATGCATTACTCATTTCTCCACTCCTTCCAAAAGTATTTCTAATTGACAGCACGGCTTTGGCACTCCTAAAATATGCACAAAACTTCTCAACCTAACCCTTAATCATTTAAATCGTCTGGTTTAACCTGTATTTGGGCATTTTGTGACTCTGCCAACACCTGTCCCCATCCCTTGTGAAAAACAAACTAAAATGAATTCTTTCTTTGTTTGCTGTCATGTTACTTATATATACGTTGTTGCCCGGGTGGCACTGGTGTGACTGAGGTTGGAGAGGGAAGCACAACTGCTGGCAGACAACATCTCTCCAGAGAGGGAGGGGAAAAAAGAGATGTCAGCCGAACCGGTCTCACACACACAAACGTAGGATACGCACTCTAACATCAAACATACACCGCTCGTGTGTCACAAGGAGCGCTCTCCCCTCCTCACTCCTCCCTGAGGCAGGAGCTCGGAGAAACACACTCTCGTCATACATGCAGGGTGAAATCCCCTAAAGGCGATACAGAATGGACAGAAAAAGGCTAAGCTGTGGCTACGGGACTGCCAACTGTTCTGCTAACAGCCTCTTAACAGGTGTGGGCTCTAGATTCATGTAATCCTATCAAGTTACCCAGTAAAAAAAAAGGAATGAAATCCGGCAAACTGCATACTCCTGGATGCTTCCCTTCTCTCCCTCTCTCTTCCTTCTCTCTTTCTGTTGTGACAGAAATGAACAGCTGGGCTTCAGATTTATCATGTACAGACAGTAATTATTGCTGGTGCTGCTTGCTACTGACCCAAGTGAATAGAATGTCACATGAAAAAACAGACGGCAGAAGGGGAGCTGAAGTCTAGGGGAGCCGAGTTGGGGACTGTGTGGAAGATGTGTGGGTGACACAAAAGACAGAGTAGGGCAGTATTTAAACGTCACTGTGCTCCTGTTTGCAGTCAATTATGGTTGAGGACAGGGGTATTGGCTCTGTAACCCAGCAGAGCAAACATTTTGTCGCTCACAGTGAAGGTGACAGAAAAAAAAGAAGGTTTGATGTTTGTTCCTGCTTTTTTTTCCTTTTCCTCCAGTCAAAAATAAGTCACAGATATCACAGCAGGCCCAGAATTCCTGTCAACTAACAGGTGACAGAAAACTGAAACTGAGAGATGAACTCAACACTAAAGAGCAGCAGCAAGGTGTGAAGACAGATTTGTTCTAGTGCCTACTGTTTTCTGTCATTTGCTTTTTTATATACATGTATGACTGACTAAACTTGCCAACAATTATTGTTGGTAAGAAAAAATATAAGGAAAATCAATTTATATTGGTCTGCGCAAAGTGCTTCTTTTGTTATCTCAAACCAGTCTGACCCCACCTGCTGTATTTATTCCAGAGATAAGAGGGTCAAGAGAAACTATTAATCTATTACCCGTGTCAATCACTGTCCTTGTCATTAGATAGTTAACCCTGCATCTGCTGTTTGCTTTAATACACATTCAGTTGAAAGTTGTGGTTTGTCACATTCCATGCCCACTAACCTACGAACGGGCTGCTTCACACCTTAAAGACCCCCTGCCACATTTAAAAGGATTAGTCACCACATTTTGTGCCGGCTTAATCTCTCTTTCAGCTGGCCTAATAAGTGTGCTTCGATAAGCGAAGCATGCAAATTCATTCATGGCCAGTGGAGACAACGCTTTCAGACAAATGTGCCAAAGTCTTGCACTCTGCTAATTACCTCTTCATTTTCCCCTTTTTCCCCTCTTATATAGCATATCAACAACTAGAGATTATTCTACTCACTCACTTTGCATGAAATTATAATTTCATATGTAAGATTAGGAAATCGAGACAGAAAAAGTTACAAGAAGCATCTCTCCTGACTCTGCTGCGCACAAGAATACATGACATGGTATATTCTGCTGAGAGATTAAAAGCGGGATTTCTTCTCCGCTGGTTATGCTAAGAAAAATGTATAAAGTGTGTAAAACATTTTTTATTCTTTTTTTTTTGAGATTTCTAATTTAAGATATGATTTATAAAGTGATAGTCTTCCATTATGAGAGAACATAATTGCAAAGGATATTTCAGCACTCTGACTTTTTGAACACAACACTTTAACAAACATGCAATAGCTGTGACAATAAAAGTTATATTTTAGATAATAAAGGTAATGAAGACCCAAGGTGCAACCTGTTTATCATTCTGGAATATTTCCTCACCAAGTATTAATTAGGCCATTACTCCAGATTGGTGACGGGGAGCTTTGAGGTTTTAATTAGGTGCTGGCCACTGCATGAGTGCACAGGAGTGAAGAAAGGGGGTGGTGATGCCACTTGCCTTACTCCTGGCCCATATCAAGTAGCCCTGAACACTTTGGCTACTGCGGCAAGAAGCATAGCAGCCCACGTGCATCTGGAGTTTATTTGATCATTTGATCTCTGATGTCTCCTCTTCCTGCCGGTAAAAAAAGGCCAGTTGGTGTGATTTGGGTATTAAAAGATGGGGGTTAAGGTAATTATGGTGCTGGGTGGTTTGTGTCTGGTGACTGGGCACAGGCTCAATCAGGACTCAGCTGTCCCTCTCTTTTCGTTACCCCCCCTACACACGCACACACATGCACAGACATACACACATCCCTGCCCTTGTCTGCTGTCTATGTCCCCCCTTCTTTTCTCCTGCCATTCTGCTATAACGCACACAGCCTCACATAACATCAATCAAATACAGAGAGCCGACCATAAAACTACACAAATATATATGCTGTCATTAACTCTGCATTTGACACTTGGTGAAGTAGAAAAAATGAAACTAAAGACACGAAAAGAATTAAGAGTGAAAAATTAGAACCAACACTGACTGATGATTTAAGTTTTTAAAGATACATTAAAATGTTGACATAATATGTCATCATTTTTTTCAATAAAAAGAAAACAAGAAGCAAAAGAAGATGCCATTTTTTAAACAGCTAATTCAAACCAACTAAAAAGAGTGTTGCATCATTATATTCAAATACAGAAGTGAATCATAAGAAAAAATGTGTATTTTGGTATAATTTTAACATTTATTAAATAAATAAATGTTAAGAATGAGAGTGTTTTTCCTCGGTTGACAAGGCGATACTAATCACCTCGTTGCTGAGGAGCACTCTTCCCTGACAAGGCTCCTTAGAATACAAGGATCCCCCAGGAGAAATCGGCATGAAAGAGGTTAAAGACAATGACTCACATTTTTTCCCTCCAAATGTCTCCCTGTTAAATTTATTTCAAAACTCTGTTAATCTGCTGTACACAACATTTCCATTAGCATAGCCCGGCCCCCTAATAAAAATTCCAGCTAGTTTAATTAAAAAATGTAAATTTACTGTCATCCAAGGAGCTGCAGAAATAGGAGTGCAACAGCATATTTTATTGCTTAAGACATCAAATTGATTCAGGTTATTGCTAAATTGTGATAAAAGGTTATTGTGGGCCTTCAGACCTGGGCTTGTTTTTCTCCCTCATTTCATCCTAGTTTTGTGGAGGGCCGTAAACGATGGAGAGGGCCACAAAGGGTTAATGAGACAACTCAGTGAGGGAGAAGGCAATCAACATTATGACTCATAAGAGGGGAGAAAAACATTTTCCAAGCTGACGAAAAGTTTGAAATTAGGGTGTGTCACAATAACAGTTGAACTTGTTTGTTGTTATTTCAAACTATAATGCAGGACACCTTAAATAACCAGACGTAATAACTGAGCTCTCACGTCTGTCTCTCCTATGTGTTTGTGAAACCCTGTGGTCACAGTGGTCTACTATAAAGTCTGCGAGAGTTTTATATGATAAGACACAGGATCTTTATTTTTCATTAATACTGCTATGTACAAGTTAAAGCCAATATAGTGCCAAAAGTGGTGGACTGCAATACAGCATAATGAAAAAGAAAAAGAAGGGGATGAAAATAAAACAGGTAGTACATAACTGACAAACATATTAAAAATAACAGCCTTCTCAGCATCGTGCAGCGCTTGCTTTAAAAATATGAATTACATATTTTAAATATTTTAAAAGCCTAAAAATAATAGATATATTTTTATGATAACAGTTCTGCAATTTGACACAATTTACAAATATCCTGCTCAAAAATACCACAACGTCTCCCAAATAATTTAACGCCATGGGACTTTAAAATAAGCTGTTTCAAAAAATAGGACAGATACGATTGATCAAAGGGGAACCATTAACTCTATAAAAACTTACCATACAGTTACTGAGTAGTAACAATTATATGTGGTAATAATGAAATATACTGGGAGCATTACCACACACACACACACACACACACACACACACACACGCACACACACACATAATGAAAGGAAGACACCACTCAACATAAGCAAATGGAAAACACACGTGAAAATACTGTACACGCAAAACAGAAAGAACTAAATGTGACCATAAAATGTGACTTATTCTAAATCCACCAAAAAAAACCCCTTCTTAAAAATGGTGAGGAGGCTGACGGTTACACGTGTAATCCAGTTACAACGGGACAAGTTTATCTTTCTAAAAGTATGCACAGACTGACTGATGTTACCTGGAAGCTAATAAAAAATAACCTGCCTCACAGGTGCATTTGTACAATAAAGGAAATCAATTAGAATAAACTTATTGAAGAATTCGAATAAATATTATGTTTGCTAATAATTTTACCTCACCTCTAGCGCATTTGATTGATCAGTAATGTATAAAACAACCTGTGCACTGCATAGACACTAATTAGAAGTACCTGGAAAGGTGTTAACACTGCTCCTGTTCCCTCTACATGTGGACAACATAAGCAACACAACAGTTTGTTTGCTTTGTCCCCTTGGCAACACACCCTTAGGCCATTCAGGTTACCCTAATGGCATTGTCAGTGCCAGTGTGTGTTAAACCGATACCCCTATTTTTACAGAGTCAAACTCTGGCTTATCAAAAAGGTGTAATCAAAAGAAAGGACTAACAAGCAAGAAAACGTGGATGAACAAAAAAGAAGACCGACAAGGAGCTGTTCTGGTCTCTAGAACAGAAACACACTCTGAAGAGAGAAAATGAAACTTGCTGTGTGAACTTTCTTCACATGTGTACTGCATTGTAACACAGTGTCATGAAGCGTGTGGTGGGGAAATAGGCAATCATATTTGATATTGCAGTCACCTTTGGGCACTGTCAAAGAGCTATAAATAATGGTGTCGCAACACTTGGGTATACGTACAAGCTGGCACATAGTTTAATCACGAACAACTTCCCCTCTCTGTATATTTAGTCAGAGATAAAGGCACACCTTAAACTGTCAGTTAATAAAACATATCTGGCAAAGATAGAAAAGAAGAAGAAGAGTACTCACCATATTCAGGGAAGTCGAAGTTAAATCCTCTCAGACATGTAACTTTCATAATATTACTCAACTCTTTTAGAAAGTCATTCAAATGTTGGTTGGTGGAGGGGGAATAAAGCGGAAAAGTAACTAGATAAAAAAAAAGGCTTCCTTCAATCAAGCACTAAACTCCTTGACATGTAATCTGTCAATAGTTTGTTGCTGAGATAATGCCGGCTGCCACGAGCGGATTTGATTGGCAGCTTAGGGTCTGGCCCCTCCTTCCTGTGGTTTGACAGGGGGGTAGGTAAAAGAATATGGTGCCTCCCCCTTCCCTGCTCTCGCTCTCTCTCTCTCTCTCTCTCTCTCTCTCTCTCTCTCTCTCTCTCTGTGGCGCTCACTGTGTCGCTCTCTCTGCCTCTCATGCGCTGCCTCTCTCTCTGCTTTGCTCCCGTACACATACACACACACAGACAAAGCTGTTGGTGATGTTGTCTGAATAGGCTGATAGGAAATTATGGCAGAGGAACCGGAGCAGTTTTTTTCTCCCTCCCTCAGTGGGCTGGCCTTTCCATCTTTGTGGTCTTCTAGCCTTTCAACTCTCTTGGGTGGAGCCTCCACTGCCTCTATTCAAATGAGGGGGGCACAAGATAAAAAAAGGTTTTGCAGAGGACAAGATTATACATTTATTAAAACATATTACACTTTTATTAACTATTTGTAGCTTTTAGTCTAATTATTTCAATCAAATACAGTGTGACTACATGTAAAAGCAGCTTTTAATACACTTATTTAATTACTGTTCTATATAAAGTATGACTAAGGTAAGGGAAGTAATAATTTTGCCTTCAAGTTGCTCACTCATTAAAGTATCACTGAATGTTTAATGTGTACATATTCAAAGGGAAGAATTATGCCAAGTAAATTTCTGCATTTGGTGAATATATTTGTCCTTGTGTCTCTTGTAGAAGAATTAGGTTTATAAACTATTTGAGAAAAATATTATTCCAGCAGTGGAAGCAAATAACTCTTTCACTGTGATCCTTTCTCTATTTCAGCACTTTCTTTGCTTCTCTCTCTTGGAGTGCACTTGTTCTCCTTCCCTCCCTCTGATAAGCTATCAGTTTTCATTGTAATTTCAGGTGAAATGATAAACGACGGCCGTTACCAGGTGACAATGAATACTTTATAAGACAAACCCCTTATTTGCCTGGCAGTTTCTTCCGCAGCGGCATGCAAAGTGCCTCAGGACCATTTGTACATAATGCCTATATACTGTAAACATGGCTGTATATCAAGAATGTGGAATTTACAAAGTGACAAAAATAACAAACCTAAACTTTCAAAGGTAACTGGATATTCCTGTTTTCCACAGCAGGATTATTTTTGAATAAAGATGCTGTATGACTAGCATTTACTGGTCACAGAAAAGAGGAAATGAACAACTTTATGGCTTTGGACCATAATACAATAATACACAGGTTGGGCTTCAGTTCCTGAGTGCTGTAAAAGTATGTACATAAAACAGGTTTTGGTTGATTCTAAAATTATGATGACTCATTCTGGTTAATAATGGAAAAAATAAACACTTTTGTCTACTCCTTCCTAACCCACATAAAGGAAAAAGTCCTTAAAAGAGTTTCTATCAAAAGGTTCCACCCTTGATTTTAACATTGTACTGTAAATAACACTTCAGTTTTTTTTCATTAACCATGATCTAATGAAATCTAATTGTTTTTGTTGTGCATGACCTGACTTGGCAACCAGTCTTTCATTCTATTGCAAAAGTGTTGGATAAAATCTTTTGTGAAATGTCAGTCTTGTTCTTCATCAATCACTTATTGTACAAACATTTTTAAATGGATTTGTGATACTTGGTGAAGTCTAACGCCCATATGAATCATTACATTAAAACTTGAAAATATAATAGTCATTAAAAATGAACTCAGGTCACTGATGTTCTAATTTATAACATTTTAAAGGGGTTAACTCTCATTTGCAACTCAGTAGCAACACAGCACTGGCTAAAAATAAGATATGAAAACATCTACCTGGTTATAATACTGTGATGCTTTTGGCCCAGAAAGGTGCAACACGACAAAAACTTCCACAGCATCTCAGAACTTGATATCAAGAGATGAGTGCAGGGTGAATTCTATTCATGTAACAATGTCCACAGGAGGCACGGTCTGTCGTCCATGCATTACAGCCTTCTGGACCCTCGAGCTGCCATCTTTAGGGGCGAAACCATTACTTTTCAAAAGGAACTGTGGGGCTTTTCGTTTGATGTGGTCTGAGGGTATTGTATGGTGCATGCGGGAGAATGTTGAGGGCAAGGTGGAGTGTGTATGCATGTGAGTGTGTGTGCACGCAGCTATGCATGTGACATGGTAGGGGTACATCAGTCAAAGGGCCGCCGGGGCCAGACGTTTGGCTGCCCCTGACAGTGCACTCCAGGAGGGGCTGGTCTGGTGCAGGGCCCACTCTGAGTACTCCATTCCCCAGGACAAAAGCCATTGCCCAGTTGAAAGATGTGAATTCAGTGGCTTTTGTGCCCAAAGCCCAGAGACATACCGAGTGAGAAATCTGACCTTTGCCGAAAGTCAGATTGTGTTTTTGAACCCCTCTTGCTGTCTTTGGCAGTTCGGGGGCAAAAAGTGACTGAGCGAATAGACTGGAGTGGGTGTGAGTTGGCGTGGGGTGGAGGACTTTCCTAACTGGTGGAGTCTACAGGTGGGGGTAGGAGGGGTGGGGGTTACCACAGAAGAAGCAATACTTCAGCATGAACCACTTGAACAGCATATAACTCTGAATACAACAAATTGAAAGAGTTTGTGTTTTTCAGCAGACAATGAATCAACTGCATTCTTGATATTCACTGTCATGTTGTTTAAAATTGGCAGGAAATTGAACGTGTAAAAGCTTAATTCTGAAGCAGGGGCTTTTAAAGTGGGATTCGACAAGAGTTCACCCCAGTGTTATTCGAGGTTGTCTATGATGTGGAATATTATTCCCTCTCACGTCTGTTTATATTGCGTTATATATTTATTTTTAAGCAGAGAAGGAGAGGAATATTAAACTTACACACAAATATAGCTACAACAGTGATGATGGCAATACACCACATTTTGATGATCATCATTTGCATGACTCATAACGATGATTCTTTAGAATCTCATTTGATTTTCATAATTGCTATGTAGCTGTATATACATCTACATATATACTCATTGAAAATCACAATGCAAATCTCATTAAAGGTACACACTTGAAAGCAATTAACGTACAAAGCAGAAGGTATATTTGGTGTACTGATATTACATGAATATGATATAGTATGTTGTTTGGCGGCAGTGTGTTGAGAGCAGAGATTTCGTAGATAGAATAGGCCTATGTTTTTCAGTCATACATTTTTCTTGACACCGCTTTCATCCCCCGGCCGTAATCATCATATCTCCCCCATTGCTCTCCCGGATGCAGACATCCATAATGCAATCTTCCTAATTTTGATCCCTCGCAATCTGGTTTTAAAAGGGAGGAGAAAAAAGGGACATATTTCTGAAGGCTCGCTCGGTAATCATTTTAGACAGATAGCCTTTCCCATCGCAGATGAGCAAATATTTGTAAACCAGCTATCTAATGGAAAATTATAGTGAAATTAGAGTGAAATTCATGACAGTGAAATCCGATTATCTGTAATTCTATTATGCCATCTTAGCCCACACAGCATATTTTTGTAGAGTTTTTTTCCATAAATACCTATGCCAGGGGTCCTGCTAATCAAATAAAATTGAAATTCATCTTCCCATTAAATTCAATTAGTTGCAATTTCTAAAGCCTAACAAAGATTTTAATTACTAAATTATAAAATTCTCCCTAGCCAAATTGGGGAGAGAAAAAGTGCATCCCCTGCATCTGAAAAACAAACCCATGAAAGGAAATTGTTGATCAAAAAAGATATCCAGGGGAAAATAACATTAGGGAGAGCACTGGGGCCCTTATTCAGCGAGTCTGGGTGGGGAGTGACGTGTGCCAAGCGCTAGGCTCCTGGGCTGGAGGAAATGAACTTAACTGAGGTTCTCTTTGTCTCTAAATGTCTGCCCTCAGAGTTATTATGCTGTAATTGACTAATTGACACCTTAATTTCATTTATGGGGCTCCTGTGTTCATAAAGCAACCTCTGGGTGGGGCAGTGGTCTTGAGCGGAAGCAAGGAAGTCAACATCCAGGACACCAGGTAGGGCCTTAGGCCTTCAGTTATGTCCTCGACAGATGACGATTATGTATTTGATAATGAAATGGTCAGGAAGAACACACTGACTTAGTAGAGGCTTAAAGGGGAGCATCTTACTCTTATGCTTAAATCCCTCTGATGCATGCTGATGGGTTATAATCATGCATGTCCAGTCTTACAATCTGTCACTGCAGACACAAACGACCTCCTTGAGGGTCAAAGGAGTTTATTTTTGGGAAGTAAGGTTCTTAAACTCCACAGGTGAACATAGTTGCAGGTTGCATAGTGGAACTGTAACTCTAATTCAATTGAGATGTGAGAACAACCTGAACTGGGAATTATTAGCAGCAATGTGGAGGGAAAAAAGTGCTAATAGGACAGCTCTGGGGTCTGGGGTCAGCTACCAGGTCCATTTCCCAGCCCTCCCCTGCTCCTCACCAGTGGGCCACTAAAATAACAGCTCAGCACCCACTGCACTACAAAGACTACAAAGATCCATCTGAAAAGACACCTGCTGCTGTTATTCACTTTAGCCCTTTTGGCAGCTCACTCAGTCTGTTTAAAGGACACGTAGAAGAGAAAGAGTGACTGGGAAATGATGAATTATTTAAGTATGATGTCTAATTGTTTCAAGGCAGACATCTTGTTTCTGGAAGGTAAAGCTGGGGGTGGGTGTACACACAAGGGGAGGACTCTTTGTGAAGAGGTCTATGTACTGTGTATTGCAAGCAGTCTCGTACTTGAAGTGGCTGCGTAAATATGACCAAACTGAAACTTTAATCTGCTTTTTCCACACCCAAGCTGGCTGGGTATTAAAGATAATCTTTTTTGTGTGTCATATGGTGGGAGATATAGATGGAGCTAATTTTTTAGAGACAAATCTGATATTTGTCAACTGGTTGAAAAAAACCTGGGGATTTTCTCCTAATCCTCCCTTGGATGTGAAGGCGCGTTAACAGCAAAATGCAGATGGTGTTTTGTGCACGGAGAGTACCCAGCACTCAGCGCAGTGCATACGGAAAGGCGCAGCTAGCCTCGCTAGGGCTCAACACAACCTGCAGATAGCGAACTCCCCCCACAGTCAATTAACAAGCCACTTATGAAAGCAAAGGCATGTTAGTTTATTCCAAAGTGCAAACTTTGCAAAATACATTTCTTGGTTGTTTCTCTTTACTTTTTGTTTCCTTGCTGACATAACATCCTTACTTCTAGGCTGTGTTCATCAAATATTCAGTTGCATCTCAATTCCAATAAGGAAAAGAAAACAAATTATAAATAAAAAGGAGGCATAAATCTTTCAGGATCCTAATTCTAACTTTCCCTTGGAGTGTTTCTGTCTTTATTTTGTCACATTAAGCAGTTTTGCTTTCCGTTCCCACTGCTAGGCGTGGCTGATTTTACACTGGTGGAAAGAGCCTTTTATTCTTCTGCTCTCTTGTTTTGGAACACTGCGCATTTTGTGGTGTCACTTCTTTTATGCACAATTATCACTTGTGTAACTTCTGGTTTTGTTTTTATGAGAGATAGAACAATAAAACCTATGTGACGTTCCTTTTTTGGTTTCAGAAGGACTGTTGTAAGTCTGAACTCACCCCGTCAAGTATAGCTCCAGCATTACTACAGCCAACCGCCACAGTGATGCAAAGCTGTCCTGACTGCCTTATCTTATCCAGTATTTTGGGAAGATATTTGCTCTGGTCATTTTAGCACCAGAATGCAACATGGCAGAGCACACTGAATGCATTCTTTAACTGCTTTGTGGCTCTGCATTGCATTTGACATTGTATTGATAGTCTTTCAGAGGCCTTTAACACACATCTTATCTTGTAGCATGATCTAGTTCTAAAGAAACTAAACAACTCAGAAACCTTACCTGAGAGGAACATATGGTGTACGCACTGAAATCCAGTACACCTTATTATTGTGTAGATGGGCTTAAGGGTGTGTGTTCTTGAACCATTTACTAAATATATAGCAGTAAGGGACAAAGAAGATTAGGTGGACAAGGAAGATGCTGGCAACATAAGAGTTAAAATATGTACAGAGGAATAAATCCTGTCTTGCAAACTTTAACTAAAAAGTTGAAACAAATTTTTACATTCGCACTATCGTTTCTTGTTTAATGTTATAAGTAATAACTGTTTCTCTCATTTAAGTTCCATGCCAAGTGACTAATCCTTAAAAAAGTAAAAAAGAAAACATGAACTTTTTTATGACTATACTTTACCTTTGGACAACTGAATTCTTCCTGCATTTTTAAATGAAATGTTCTAAGTAAAACCTTTGAAGCTTACAAATAACTATAACAACTTTAAGTTTTCCTTTGTCCTTTTATCCACTTAAGAAGTAATGAGACAGTGAGAGCTTTAAAATTTAACCGCAACAAGCGAGGAAGTTATATTAATCTGCATTGTATGAATTTGTTCTGTACAGGATGAAGCTGACTTATATTGATTACTCCTGCTACAGAAAAAAGTTGACATTATATGCACTTTGAAATTCAGCATTTTTTTAACCTTCAGCAATGCTTGTCATTTGCTTGTAAAATAAATATATAAATACACACCGGGAGGAAGAGAAGGAGGGAAGAAAAAAAATCGGTAAAGCTGTTTTGCTGTAATTGGCTGAATAGCAAGGGCAGCAGAAAATTTACAGGCAGACAACAGTGTGAAGGGGACTCGGTCACAATGCAAGACTAAGCCCTCAGAACCAGCAAGGGAGTAAGCAAGCCAGAGAGTCAACTGAGTGGCTAGGTGCCTGTCTAGCATATCTTAACTACCATGAGGCACTTGTCTCTCTCTAGCTTTGGCGTTAAGCTGCAGATCACAGTCCATTTTCTGGACAAGTTAAGTAAATAACCCAAGCAAGCATGCAGAAGACAGTGACAGGGAAAGAGAAATCCCCCAAAGTCACAGTGGTGACACTCTACTAAATCCAATCAAACTGAGGAGAGAGAGAGACACACACACACACGGGTAGAGCAAGAGAGAGGGAAGGAGGGAGGAAGATATCCTCTTTGGTGCCTGTGTGTGTCCAACAGCATTGATGCAATAACACCTCATTCAGTGTTTAGCCCTTCTCAAAGGACAGGCAGGGATAACACTTTAAACCCTGTGGCTTTATCTCCTGCAGATTTTCCATAAAATGCCAAGCCAGGGAGCCGGGGCCATGTGACAACCATGTAGGTCAGGGCAGACGGGGGGTAGAGAGTGTAGGAGGTGAACGGAGAGAGAAAGAGTGGGGGAGGATGAGAGTTTTCTAATGGAACTGTTGAAAATAGCAAGCAGTAACCAGATTAGATCAATTAAGATTCAGTCCGTAGCTGTTGCTCAATATAGCAAAACTGAGAAATTTAAACATATAAATAGAGAATGACCAACACACAAAAAAGAAGTAATAATGTCTACAATAACCACTTTTTGCTATTTGCAAAGTATTTGTGAATGAGCCAGATTAAAGTATGTGAATAGCCAGGCAATTCTTTTTGCAAGAAACTGTTTCCACACTGTTTGGGATATATTGTGTCTTTGAAATTCTCCACAAACCACCGACCCCTAGTTATAAACAGAAATGCAACAGGCTAAAACAAAATGGATTGGTGAAACAGAAATAAGCCAGTATCTTCCATATGATGAATCTTTTCTGCATGAGCAGTTGAACACCGTGAAGCTATTCTGTGGTCAGCCATAACTTTATAATTTGAAAAGTCTTAATTGATTTAGAAAATGAAGTAACCTTGTCTTCTTTACAATAGTCAACAATTAGACAGCTCTGTATGACCAATGAACTGAAATATATTTCTCAAGTTTTACACTTTGTTATATCTGTGGATAAACTCTATCTGTGCAACCAGCTGGTGATAATGGAAATTAACAGTGATCACTGAGCATAACTAGATCTGTTATGTAACCTCTACACTCCATTCAACCCACTTATCACAGCTTTAGCAAAACACCTGGTTTACAATATAATATGTATTATTTTTGTGAACACTGTGTATGGCTAAGGATGTGCAATAACCATAGCCTTGGAAAAAACAAGACCTCTCGTGGTTATCAAACACACCTACAAAACAGGTATGCTGACCTTATAGCCAGTTCACAAATTCGATATATTCTACATCCTGACTCCAAATCTTGGTTTCTATGAAAACATTTTCTGGTGAACTGCTTGATCGTTATCCATGACATTTTCAGAATACAGAGATATGTCAATATTCTGAAGCTCAATAGGTTTGTATAATTGAACTAGAAGCCTTAGTTTCCATATTCTGAGGGCACAGATGTTCCCAGTGGAATACCAGTGATGCCTGATGGAATACAAAAGATGGACAGGATTATGCTTTGTGCTACTGACTGACCTTGACTCATGTTTTGACCCATATCCTCACTCAATCACATGATTCTGTTTTGATCAATACAGCTCAGGTGAATGTACCAAAAGATGTTGCCATATAGTGACTATAACCCCTCTGAATATCTACATTTCTACACTGGACCTGAGCACCACGAGCTAGCTTTGTATAACCTGGCCTCAATCAAGCTCAAAGGCACCATCCCTGTGAAAATAGTATTGATCATAACGAGCATCTATCCATGCATAAGAGCTTGTTTCAATTGATTTTTCCTATTTGAGCTGAAAAACATAATAGAGTTGATATGAATTACAGGGTGTTTTGCTTCAGTTCATCACCACAACCCAGATAATACTTGCCGTTGCCAAGGAAACATGATAACAGTTTTTATCTGTTTTTCAACAATCAATTACTTTAATGCATTTATGCTGATATTTACACAGAAACAAACAACAGTCTGTATAAGTCACCAATACAGCAACTAGGTTGTTTGCACCATAAACATATGGGATTCTGAATGGGCTGTAGATGATCAACAACATTTCATTCCACTTCAAGAAAAAAATTATATCTTTGCTTGCCACTAATGTTCAGCTACATGCACCATAATACCAGTTGTTGACTAAATGGAGGTTACTGTCATGCTTTTGTTCTGCAACACTGTATCAAGGGTGGTGGCCTTTAAAGGTATATATTCAAAATAAATGCAATATTATATCATAAACTACATAAAAATAGCATGTTCAGCAAAAGTTTCTGCCCACTCTAAACTCTTCCTGTTGTCACATTATGCTCTAAGATTTGCTGTCTCTAATTCCCAAGCTCAAGGATGATCAGTGTTATTCTACTGACACTTCCCCTAAAGCCTTCTGACATTAAGCCTTTATAAGACAGTTATGGGTATTACATTGGTCTTGCAACATAAACTATTTTTTATTCCTTTACTATAGTGTTTAAATAAAATAGCTAAAGCAACAGATTAAACTCAGTAGGCCAATAGGCTACCTCCGACCTTGTTAACAGGCAATTATTGTTCTGTTATCCTTGGAGTGTCTTCTGTAGGTTTTAGGCTTGAGGCCTTAATATTATTGAAATAGCTTAGGTGCAGTTCCATAAAGGAATCCAGCGATATCCATTTACATTTATTTCACTGCTCCTTCAAGTCCTTATCTTTATCATTCTCATCCAGTAAGACAGATAATAATAACACCATATGAGAAGATTTACTCTAGATAATTCAGAGGTAAAGAATACTTCCACTTCCCTCAAACCAAAACAGGCTACTGTAAAGCAGGTAAAGAGATTAAAGCTTTACATTTTAACAAAAGCAAAAATAAAAATGAGCTTCAAACTATTTTCACTTTAACATCCTCAGTTTACTGCATTTTCATGTTCACAAAACTCAATAAAGAATCAGTATGCAATGCAACTTCATTGTGCAAGGTTCATGTTATTTGTTCTAAAAATATGCCCTCCCATCCATCCATCGATCCATTCATCCATCCATCGATCCATCCATCCATCCATCCATCATTCTTCCACTTCTCCAACTCAGGATCACGGGGTGGCTGGAGCCTATCCCAGCTGTCACCCTAGACAGGTTGCCAGTCTATCGCAGGGTCAACATATTCACACCTATGGCTAATTTAGAATGGCCAACTAGCCTATCAAGCATGTCTTTGGACTGTGGGAACAAGCTGGAGTACCTGGAGAAAACTCGTGGAGAACATACAAATTCCTTGCCGAAGTGCCTCAGCTGGCTGGTTCACCAGACTTCTTGCTGTGAGATGACAGTGCTAACCACTGCCACACGGTGCCCACCTAAAATATGTAAAGTGTGTTATTTTATTTATGTTTTTGCATCTTTTTTCTAAATATGGCTAGTACTTTAGTAGTACATTGAAAATAACATAAATATAAGAAGAGTTTTGTGTTTTTTTACCATTAAAGAAATGAAACCACAAAACCAAAACAATAAATAAAATGGACTCTTGGGCGTCATTAATAAAAAATTGCACTTAAATGAATATCAACCATTTGGCATAGGTGTATGGTGTCCCCGCAGTGTAGTGGTTTACACAACTGCCTTACAAACGAAAGGTTCCTCCTTCGATTCCAGGTGGGGTCACAAGCTCTCTCACCATGGAGGGTTGCATCAGGAAGGGCTTTTCATTGCCACTGTGTTAAATAAACTTATATTAGGTTATTTACATTATTTGGTTTGTCTTGCCTTATTCAGCTTAAAACAAAAAAAATGTTCTGCCAATGCTTTGAAACCAACTCTGTTTAGACGCATGCTTCCAAACTTTCTGGCTGTTATTCTAGAGTCTTAGGAAAAAACCTATTCATGTTATATTTGAATAACACAATATTTTCAGTTGAACTAGGGTACATTCAAAGCTGATAACGGTGCACAACATCTTGCTATGTTTGTCATATTGACTGACATGTTTCCTGAAACAGTGTGCTGCAGTATGCAATGGAATTTCTTTCTTTCTTTGCTCTTGTTGGGCGGGTGTATAAGAAAGGAAGTGCACATAAGGAGCTGGTATTAGTGCAGCCCTGGGGTGACATAAGAGGGTATTCAGCACACTAGTGTTTCTTTGCTACATTTTGCTGGGGTAAAACACGGTCATGGTTCAATATTGCTAAGTTTGGAGGGGCTGCCTGAGCGCAACCAGCAGATAAACTGACGCAGTAAAGCCTTGTTCATAACCCAGCCACAGGGGCCACACGCAAGTGTACTCCTAGAGCTGGTCCCAAACCCAGATAAATGGGGAGGGTTGCATCAGGTATCTAGCGTAAAATCTTTGCCAAATCTAAACACAGATTCATAATACATGATCCCTGTGGCAACCCCAAACAGGAGCAGCCGAAAGAAGAAGAAGAAATAAAGCCTTGTTTATGATCACCACATTTATTGTATTGCAAACCAACTGTGACATCACCAGAGCCCTTTATACTCGTGCTTGAAGGTGCGACACACTCACTGCAGTCTTCTCCTGAACAATAGGTGTCCCCACTCAAAAACGCCTTAGTATCAGCACTGGTATAGTTGTAGAAGAGGTCAAAACGGGACGCAAAGAAATGACAGATAGACTTTTTTCTCCAGAAAATGTCATCTTTTCAAGCTGTTGCAGCATCACCCACATAATCTGAGAATCTCTGCACTCCTGTACAGATATATCATTGAAATGGCAGTAAAGATCAACACAAGGGACACAAAGAAGATGAAACAACACCAAAATAAGGCCAGCAGTGCCAGCAGTTGTGATGTCACTTTTGGGGAGCACTGCTGTTTGTGGGGCAACAACCCAGGATTAAAAACTGATGAGTGGACTGAAGTACCCCAACCAGAAATAAAAGCAAGCTAGCAGTACCCAGTAAAAATCTACAATTTGTAGTGCTATATAGGGTATATCTTTCATATAATGTTTCCCCCTTTAGTTGTAGCTTATTAATTGATGTGTTGCTAAAGAATGGTACAAAGTTAAAAATGTTCCCCACTCACTATGTCCTTTATAGGGCATGTTACAGGTGTCCAAAGACACCCAAAATGTTTTAATATAGCTGTTTGTGACCTCATCAAAGACAAACAGCAAAATCTGACACCCACTCTGCTTTTTGTATCCATTGTACAGTTTTCTCTGTTCACTTTACTGATCCCCCCAACAAACAATAGTCCGTGTTTATGCACCAAAACATGCTGTACCATAGCAGTGACTCTCCAACTCCAACACAAAATTGCTCAATTAGGAACTTTTAACACATACTTAAGAACTCTCAGAAAGAACATTTTCCCCCAGGATCAGGGACTATGGTTCCAGCCATAGTGCTGTACATAAAGGTGTGTGTGTGTGTGTGTGTGTAGCTTTAGCTGCTCCTAAAGGTGAGCCCTGGTAATTCTGACAACATCTACATAATAAGAAATTATGTAGGAAAGGTGGTTATGATATGATGCCTGGTCATCATGTATGTTGGATAATGTCAGTTTTTGTGCCATACCACACCATTTATCCTAAGGTATTTCTTAGTGGCTTCGTCTTGGTTAAAATTAGACACTTTTTACAGAGATGCTTTTCTGAGATATAAAACTTTGTTGTGATTTTGGAATTATTTTCAAGCAGAATTATTTGAGCAATTATGTAATTTGCTAAAGTGAATCTGGGGTCTTTTGCATGAGGCGTTTACACATCAGTCATTTTTATCAAGACAAGACAAGCACAGAAACTTTAATCTAATTTTCTACAAAGCACACATTTAAAGCACCACTCAACAATTTTAACCGATGACAAAAAAAAAAAAACTACCTCACTTACTGTATCAACAAAGTTTCTTTAAGCTCCACAGTATTACTCTATCCAGGTCTTTGGACTGAAAATAATATGATGCTCCATCTTTCAAAGATGTACTTTTCCTAAAGCATTGTTGATTGCCCTGTGTCCATTACTTGGAAGGATTATGATAATATTCCACATTGTGCTCGGCGTGATGCACAGGAAATTCAATACTCAAAAGGTTAATGCAATCAATTAGGATGACAAAGGAGTAAAGTAAAACCCTCCTGCTCGTGGAAAAAGAGACAGGAGAAGAGTGGGGGAGAAAAGGTATTGAAAGCTTGAATGGATCCAGAGAGAAAAGAGGCACTTGAAACGGCAGAAAAATGGCATTTATTCAACATGTATCGTCCAAGGCCAACTAAATGAAACACACACAAAGTGTATACAAAAAGAAAGAAAAAATAGCTCTTAGATAGCGAATTGCATCATCCAGCACTCAACCAGTTGTAATTGAACAATACAGGAGCAATATTTTTGTTTGAAGGTAATCAGATACCTAAGCCAAGGAAAAAGTGCCCAGTACGAGAGGCCTGAACATCGATTCATAATGCTCATAATGTTCTATGGACTTTTCCCTGTTCTGAGTCAAGTTTTGTCTCACTACTCCATTCCCATGTGTAATGTTGCATGGGCTGAATATTAACAGCACAACAATTGTGTATGGGAGAGATATCTTTTGTTATTTAGATAGATGTTACAATGCCATACAACACAAAGGAGTCTCATCATTGCAGATAAATGGATAAACTTGGATGGCGGTATTGAGCTCTACAACCATTGTAATAATCCATATTACCTTTTCAGGCTCACTCTGTCAAAATGGTGATGTATTAATCACATTTCAGCAATCCTCCATGGCTAATGATAATGTTATGAGAGTCTGGGTGGCAATATTTCGCTAACGTCTGCAACGCCTATTTTCTGCCGATAAGTTGTGCAAGAAGAAAAGCCTAAAACCTTGTAATCCACTTAGGTAAGGCAGTAGACTTACCTACTTCTGCAAACACACAACCTCATAAATCTACTGCACCTTCACATTCTTAAAGACTGTCGAGCCTGAAAAAATACAGCAGATCCTTCTTCCCACTTTGTTTGTACCAAATCAAGACATGTTTCACATTTCAAACCATTGCACAAGGGAAAGAACTGTGCATGCACAGGCCCCAACAGATACTAAGTGTCTGTCTGTTAGTCTCATTCACAGTAACAGAACCAAATAAAACCTAAAAAGCAGAGCTTTAGTACATTCTCCAACTTAATATAATTTAGAGCACATCTTCAGCAAGTAAGCTATTTGACATTTTGTTCCTGAGTGGAGTATTATAAATTAGAAAAAAAAAACAGCAGCAAAGAAAGGATTAGACTTAAAACATTGATTTTCTGCCAAGCACACTGAACTACTGCGTTTTTATTCTGACTCTTAACTTTAATTTAGCTCCACTGTGAACAAATAAAGAGGTATGTGAACAACAACAGGCATACGAGCTAGTATTAGGCAGTAACCAGGGCTTTATGTTTTGACCATAAGAATCACATTTTTTTTTTCAGGGGCACCTGACCTACATCACATTTTTCTGTTTGGGCAGTTTCAGGTCCAGCAGCCACGTCACAGAAACAATGGACCAAAATGGGCTTTGAAGTCAGCCCTGAATGAAAATAGAAGGGCTGACACATGAAATGCCCTCACAGCTGGGCTGCCCCAAGTCAAAAGAAAAACAAATACTTTGAATGAGAGGGGGACACGCCGCTCCTGTCTGAGCTTCCTAAGGCCCTAAGCCACCACCGGGAGGTGGGCTTTCACGATATGCCGGTAATGATGGATGGATTGGAAAGAAACTCTATTCACATGGAGATGTTACATCATAAATATTTACACAGGGCTGCCGTTTCCATGTAGCCTTTGCTTGTTTTGACACACTGGAAAAATTTAAAGGACAAAAAGTGTAGGAGAAAGAAAAGCACCGAAAACGAAAGGCAGCCTCTCTTTTTTGTTATTATACTATACTGATTGATACAATAATGCTAAATTGAGTTACATGAGTTGTTGCTCTTTTTCTCAGTGAGACAAATTATCTTTCCTACGGCGAACTGTGGGCTTTATTTACTTTTCTGTGACTGAATCAACTCCTGTTTATTAGAGAATCATTGCCCTCCTACACACAAATTCTGAAAAACTAACAAAACACTAAACAAAGACTCTGAGTTTCAATTATTTATCACTCTCAAACCAATCATAAATTTTTCATAAAGACCTACGAGTAGAAAAAAAAAACATTGCAGAGTCTTAAACTATAGAACAAATATGAAAATTTAGCAGATCGTCACCTTACTTAACAATTACACCAAGCCTGCCTCATCTATCACCATGACCAAAGAGAAGTAAAAGGGAGACATCAATGTTGTTTGTAAGCAGCCATACAAATTTCTGCTCAGTGAGCTCAATTAAAAGCCTTGAAGTCCCCTGAGATCCCCTGTAACCAATGAAAACAATTTTGGCAGTTTAATTTTCCTCCCACTGTCTAAGAGAGGGACTCTGCTTTCTAGCCTCTACAGTATATCTGTGGGAGCCAAACAGAGAGGGGGGATGTCATGCTAGCTCTGTGTTAGAGCCAGTTGGCCTTTATGATTAGTTGCATTAACATATATCAAAAGCCAATTAAAGTAACTGTACCCAGTTATGTTGTTGTTATGTGGTCAGACAAGGCGAGGCTGGAGTTTGTGCATTTAGTCTGCACAGCAGCTGAATCTTAACTTTGCTCCAACAGACTTTCACAGCAACTTGTTTAAAGATGTCCCTGAGTGTGTATATCTACCTATCCATGCATCCATCTAAAGAAAAATGGCCGCACTGAATCTCATCTGATCCTGCTGGTTGCTGTGAGTTACTCTGTCTATGTGGAAATCTGTGGATAGTGTCATCGTCATGTCTTAGGGAAGTACACTGGGTGTGTATCTGGGGTTCTGATTGATACAAGGAGTGTGTCTTCTTTCTGGTGTGTGAGTGACACCACCAGAAACAAAGGAGTGTGGTGTAGACCTCCACCTCAATTCATGGCCATGCCACCCCCCCCAGTGATAGTGAGGGGTCTCTGGTTTGACATGAGACAGCCCAGACTGTCACTTCTGAATGTTTAGATCCCTCTTGACTAGGAGGCCAGGGGCAAGGGCTGTTGTATGCATCCTTATGACAGACTCCCACATCAGCATTGTGCTCATACCAGCTAACATCATTAGCACAGAAGGTTTCATCTCAGGGAGAGAAAAAAAGCAACCCAGTTTCTTCAAGTCACAAGTCATTAGTGTCCTCTCGAGAGTCAAATTGTACAGAGGCAGATTTTTTATCAGCAACAAAAGGTTTTATACTCTTGTTAATTTGGTGGATGTCATCTGTACTTAGATGTCTGTGTCTAATGTCTGTTACAGTAATAAATGCCATATAGTGGAAAAATTATATTATTTTGTCAAGATGACAATGTGGGATGTTGCTACAACAACATCTAGACATAAAGCAGACATAAAGGAACAGTTACAATTAACAGAACACTGTATCCTAGATAAGTGAAAAATGGCATACAAAATGAAGAAACCATAGTACTATAATACTGTTTTTATTACCACCTTTGCAAGCCATTCCGGTTCTCTAATAGATTGTTCATAAAATGAATAAAAATTCAGTTAATACACTTCTCAACAACTGTTTATGTCAGGAAAGAAAATGGTTGTATTTATAGCCAAAAGCATGATTTTGTTGTAGTTTTGAGTCAGCCTGGCAGGGTTTCTAACACACAATGTTAGGGGTGCATTTTGTTCAGTATAGATCGCTCATAGTAAGAAAGATAGACAGCAAAAGAGAGAGAGAGAGAGCGAGAGAGAGGCCCTCTTTGGAAAACAGATACATCAGTGAGCCTGTATAGTGTACAACATCACTGCGAGTTAATCAGTTGGAAAATAAAACGGTGGGATTCTAATAAGTCATTTGTCAATTTTTACAACCCCCAGACACATTGATCCACGGGGATTAATGAAGATGCCTGATATTGTTGGAGATATGAACAGGGGAGATGGTGGGGACAGTAATCAGTCATGTTGGGGATTTGTCCTACCTCGTTTTCTCTTCCTGGGGAGTCACTCCATACAGGGGCTCACCTCATCTGAGGAGAAGAGCAAAAGAAAAACATTAAAAACCCAGCCACTGATTATTCCAACATATATGCATGTACATACATTTTCCTGAGAAATCCATACATTTACCCAGCTCAATCTAATCTGCAGTGCTTGACATAATGTAACGAGTCTCCAGATGATGCCAAAGGAAGATGGGTACTTTTGTTCACTCCTGTCCTTTTGATATGCAGAATAATAGTGCACAGATACCCTGGCCCCACATCCCAGCTGGGGAAGAGTGGTAACTAAAGGAGGAGGCTATAGTTTGTAAAGCCCATTGAAACATGGGGAGCGACTGTACAGAGTACAGTTGTGTATGAACTATTTCTGCTCGTATTTTAGCAGTTTGCCAGAAATAAATTAACTTGAAGAGTAAGTATTCTAAAAGTGCCTTTCTACTCCTTATCTGAAGATGAGTTGACAGAGTTTCATGGAATAAACAATAAAACAAATAATTTTACTATGAAACCTTAGAGGGAAATCTAACTGTTCAGCAGAGATACAAAGACTTCAAAAGGTTCTTGGCTAAAGAACAAAGCTGAAGGGCCAAAGCAGGCAATGAGAGACAACAGTGATAGTTCCTTATTAAAACTGTGCAAAAATGGCATACATTACTAATATTACAGTGAGGTTTTTTTAATGCAGAAAACGGGATCCTCTTATATGACATCAATAAACATAGCCAAAGTTTTGAATCAGGACAGAAATTGACTTTGGCAGAACCAGTTGAGTCACTCTTAAATCCTCTCAAAAGTTTCCTAACCTTGAGAGCCCATGCATCCCAGAAAAAGTAATAATAATTCTAACCTGATCTTCCTACTTATTTTATATCTCCCCTCAGCAACCTAACTTCTTCTCGGCAACAGTGCAGTTATTAATTCATGAGGCACTAATTAGTTCTTTGTTTAATTTTGTGTTAAACAGACTGACCGGAATGATAACGACTCGCGCTGTAGCGCTTCGGTCCCATGCCACTCCTGTTTGCTACAACAAGGGAGCATCGTGCGACTAGCATGATGAACCCAATTCCCTTCTAAGTTGCACTTCATTAAGTCAAAATGTGACAAGGAGCTTAGAGGAAGAACTGGCAGATCTGATCATACATAACAATGCAGGCCCAGTAAGTTTGGGG
>VUQH01000356.1:8773-31351 GCA_015106775.1 Etroplus canarensis | reverse complement strand
TGGGCAGTTCCTTCCACCTCATGATTCTCATTTTCTCTGACATGCACTGTGAGCTGCAATGACACAAAGAGTGAAAAATTTAAAGGGGTCTGAATACTTTCCGTACCCACTGTATACTATATTGTGTAACAATCTCAGAAAATAAGAATAAAATGCATTATTATTACTACTGTTATTTGCACTGTACATTTGTGTCTTGCAATGACAATAAAGGCCATTCTATTCTTTTCTTCTTCCGCTTGTCCAATTCAGGGTCACAGGGGGTGCTGGAGCCTATCCCAGCTATCATAGGGCAAAAGGCAGGGTACACTCTGGACTGGTTGCCAGTCTGCCGCAGAGCCAACACAGAGACAAACAACCATTCACACACACATTCGCACCTACGGTCAATTTAGAATTGTCAATTAACCTAACCCCCATTGCATGTCTTTAGAATGTGGGAGGAAGCCGAAGCACCCGGAAAGAACCCACGCAAACACGGGGAGAACATACAAACTCCACACAGAAGGGTCAAAGGCAGCTGGCTGTTGGATTTGAACCCAGACCCTTGCTATGAGGCAACAGTGCTAACCACCGCACCACCGTGCTGCCTCTATTCTATTCTGTTCTATTCTATGAAATTTAGGGGTACTTGAGTTCCCTAAAAAGGGTCTAAACATGTCGTTGATTTTTAGTCTGTGCAGATTCACTGCAACACTTCAGATTATCTCCTCTGGTTTCACTTTCAGAGAAGTTGCGCTGCACAGTTTTGATAATGGGTGGCATTGCGTTTTGCAGTCACATTTTTCTGCCTTTCTGTTTTGGTGAAGGTAGACTAGAAAAAACACATCTTAAGTGCTTTTGCTGAATTGCCATTGCTTGGAAAACTAAAAAAAAGATTATAGACCTTGTTCCTCAGCTCTGAGCTTTCAGGGATACTTTTAAAGCAGTTTTCAGAGATCTCAAAGTTTACAAAGTGTAGCCACCTATTCTGTGCACTCACTGTGTTGGTCTTGCCACAATTACAAATCATTATTTAGAGTGTTTGCTGAGGGGAATGAGAAATACTCTTGTGAACCACTTCATTAGGTATTCCTGTTCATCTGCTCATCCATGCAAATATCTCATTAGCCAGTCACATGATAGCAACTCATTGCTTTTAGGCATGTAGCCAGCCTGCTGAAGTCCAAACAGAGCATCAGGATGAGGAAGAAAGATTTAAGCAATGTGGCTTGGTTTTGGCGCCGGACAGCCCAGTCTAAATATTTCAGAAACTTCTGATCCACTTGGATTTTCCTGCACAACCATCTTTACAGAGATTTACAGAGAGTGAACACAAGCCCCTCTCACCACGGAGGGTACGTCAGGAAGGGCATCCGACATAAAACCACTGCCAAATTACCAGAGTGGTTTAATCAGCTGTGGCGACCCCTTGGGGGAAAATACAAGGGAGCAGCCGAAGGTACATTTCACAGCCAAGATATGCAAAAAAGCATCTCTTAATGCACAATATGTCAAACCTTGAAGCGAAGACCATGCTGGGTGCCACGCTTGTAAGCTAAGAACAGGAAACTGAGGCTACAATTCACAAAGCAGCAGAAGCCACTGGTTCTCAGACATTTTCTTCAGAAGCTGACAAAAATCCACCAGCCAACAATTAGAAATCACAGTTCTCTAAATGTCCTTTTCACTTCTTATCACCAGGACTGCATGATGGTCAACACTGCTATGTAATTGTTTTTGTCTTCACTGTTTTTAAATGTCATCTGTTGCTCTGTTTTTTTGTGTTTGCACTGTCCTCTGTGTCTCTTAGTTGTGTTTGTAGCACCGTGGTTCTGTAGGAGTGTTGCTCTGTTTCACGTGTTAGCTGTATATGCTTAAAAAAAAGTACCTTCAGCTGCTCCCTTTTATTCTCCCCAAGAGGTCGCCACAGCAGATTAATCTGCAATGGTTACCAGTACATGCTTGAAATGACAGTAAAAGACCACTTGGCTTGACATTTATTCTATTCGCATAACCTTTTTGTCACCTGGTTGTCCTCACCTGTCTGCAGTGGCTTTATGCCCCACCGTGGGGCCAGTCCCGCAATTCAAGAACTGCTGCTGTAAGCTAATTGAATCTAAAATGCATACATAGACATTAGTTTGTTTAGAAGTGCTTTCATGTTAGTGGTTATGAGTAAAATGATCTTGATTACTTGTGCTGTAAATACTGGGAAAATAACATGGAAATTGTTTTGTTAAATTCTCCAAGTACTGAGTTCTGTTTAAACCGGTTTCAGGATTTTTAACGTCTTCCTTGTGGATATGCCTTAGCTGTGTGAATAGCATCAACTCAATCCTCTGTACTTTGCAAAATTCCTCCTCAGACTCTGTTTTCTGTCTTTCACCTCAATACTTTTAATGTTTTATACAGCCTAATGCATGTGGAGAAGTTGGAGTAAATAGGATACCGCATTAAAACAGGACAGGATCACATCTGTAGTCCAGATGAAGTGCCTGCTGATAGCCAGTGAGAGTGCTGAGGTCCTCTTTTACTGGACTGACCTCGAATTTCATCAGAATATCCAGGAACAGTATGGAGCATCTCAAGAGGAAGGCCATGGGGTAAAGATGAAGAAAACCATATTTAACAGACACTTTGCATATGCTTTTCTACTTGCTTTCTTTATCTGTTAGAATCACTTAATGAAGTCATTTTTTCCTCCCTTTGTTTCAATGGGCAGCTTCCAGCCTTTGAGGACAGCATCAGCACCCTGTTTGCTCCCATCATTATCTCTTGCAGCACCATGGTGGATAGGCAACGTGACAGCTACACCTCCTTCACTACAGAAAACAATCACATCTATGCATTACACCAGGTAGCACCTGCTATCAAAAACAAAAGCAGTCTTTACCCCTGTGCAAGTTCTCAGATGATCTGGGAAAAAATCTTCAAGACAATGATCGCTCTTAATTTTGTTTAAGACATTGTTATGTGGAAAACAGTCAGACTTCAGTAACAGCACTATGATCTAAACACAGGCCTTTCTCGATCTAAACACAGGCCTTTCTCAGTGAGCTGGAATGTTTTTTATCATGTGAGACTTGTTAGGGAATCAAACCTGGCTTTGTCCTCATGCTGCACATTATGCAGTTATCGAGTACAAATACGATATATTTCAGGTTCATTAACTGTCAACAGTCTTTTAGCTCTTTCTCGTGTAGACCTTTTATTCCTTAGAGAAGACAATGAGCAGAGGACAGCCATCTTCACTTTATTTTCCAGTTTATTCATTTACTTGGGGCAAGACACATTCATTGGGGTGTTTTGTGTCTTCAGTTTGACGAGTGCCTCTACATTGCTGTGAATGGAGATGGTGAGGAAAAAGAGGACGATCTGAGGAGGAAAATCTACGTGATGAAGAAGATGATTGAGGTTTTGTTTGGCATGGTGACCCTCAGTGGGAACCTTCTCAAAAAAGAGTAAGACATTTTGGTTTTTATTTGTCTTAGTAAAGGAAGCTTTTAATACAGGATGTGGTTGAGCATGAACTCTGCTGTTTGTCACCAGATTGCGTCCTCAGGACACAGAGCAAAGGGCTAGAGTTTGGAAACATCTCCAGAGCCTGTTGGAGACCTACAGTCACCTCCGAGAGAATGATCAGAGCTTCTTAGTGGAGGTGCAGATCTTTGTTACCTAATACAGTAGACTTAAAAAGGAAAATTGTGCCATTTCTTTTTTTTATCCTGCAAGTTTTATATTGATATATGAGGTCATGAAAAACAGCTTCACAGTTTATTGCAGATGCAAGCTTTTGCCAGGTTAATGCAGAGCCAAGCTAATGTCTTTGTCTCCACAGGGGTTTTGAGTGCGGTACAGTCTTGCAAGAGACCCTTTTGAAATGTTTGTGTTATGATAATGCACAAATGCAGCTGTTTATATCTGTTCTCATTATTTGTTAAAGAAACACCCATGGACATGCTTGCCACCCTTCAGTTATTTCACTCATTGATTGCTCCGTCGAAAAACGCCATATGAACAAAAGTATTGGGCCAAACAACTTGATCATTGAATTCAGGTGTTTCTTTCAGCCCCATTGTTACAGGTGCATAAAACCCAGCACCTAGCCATGTAGTCTGCTTTTACAAAGATTTGTGAAAGAACGGGTCGCCTGAAAGATCTCAGTGAGTCTAGTGTGGTGCTGTAATAGGATGCTACCACGGCAACAGGTCAGTTTGTGAAATTTCTTCCCTCCTAGATGTTCCACTATCAACTTCCAAGTGGTATTTTTGCAAAGTGGAAGCATTAAGCAACCTCAGTGATGAAGTGGCAGACCACGTAAAGTTACAGAGCAGGGTTGTCAGGTCCTGAGGCACATAGTGCATAAAAGTTGTCAACGTTCTGCTGACTCAGTAACTTCAGAGTTCCAAACCTCCTCTGGCATTAACATCAGCACGAAAACTTTGCACTCAGAGCTTAATGGCATTGGTTTCCATGGCCAAGCAGCTGCATACAAGCCTAACATCATCAAGCACAATGTCAGATGGAGTGGTGTAAAGCATGCCACCACCACTCTGTCTGTGGAGTGATATGTCACGCTACTCTGTTTGGCAGTCTGATGAGACTTGTAGAAAGCCTTTCCAGAAGAGTGGAAGCTGTTATAGCAGCAAAGGGGGACCAACTCCATGTTAATGTCTATGGATTTATAATGAGATGTCATAAAAGCTCCTGTAGTTGGCCCAATATTTTTGTCCATAAAGCATAATAATTACATGTGTGAGTTTTCTTTACTTCACCCTTTTGTGGCTTTAAGTGGTTAAAATCATATGTCAGGCTTTTTTTAAAAAGATATTTGTATTGATGATATTAGGCCAGTATTTTCTCTTTCAATACACTTATTCTCTTAGGCAGTGGAGAGACTGATCCATCCCACACTGTGTGAGCAGTGCATTGAGTTCCTGGAGCGCCGTTTGGTTCAGCAGCTGAACAGCAGTGCAGAGAGAGCCGGAGAAGAGGTGTTGCATGCCTTCATCCTAGTTCACACTAAATTACTTGCTTTCTACTCCAGGTACAGATGTTTCCGTAAACCTGTCTGTACACGTATATTCATATATATATATGTTATATATTGTATGCCATCTCTCATTTCCTTAACTCACTCTAGCCGCAATGCAAGCACACTCGCCACCTCAGACCTCCTGGCCCTCATCATCATGACACAGAATATGTATCCGAACAGTGTAGATTTGGATGACCCAAGTCCTGAGGTACAAAATGCTGCCAGCCACTGAAACCAGCACCACCAAAACATGTTGTTTCTGAGTGCTTATTCTCTGTTTCTATGAATTTTCTTTTTGTCTGTGAAGGATATGGAGAGTACGTCTGGTTCTGGTCATGAAAGCTTTTACACACCAGAGCCCTCCCCTACAGACACAGACTCAAGCAATTCGGATGGGTTGTCAGGTAGCGTCTGTATTTGTATATATGATTATTATTCTGTTCTGAGCTTTGTTTTTCTACTTTTACTAGTATACTATACACCAGATTATCTAGGTATATATACACCCGTAAACATGAGCCAGGATATATACAGCAAGGCAATTCATTTGTGCAAGAGGAGACAAGACTCCTACCAAGGCAAACTATTCTCAGTGTTGGTGTTCTGTATCTGTGACCAGACAGAGGTCAAATTAAGTGTGCAGAGAAGATTCCTCAACCTGTATTTCTTTATTTTTCATATTACCAGAAAAACCAGTGAGAGCAACTACTCCTGTTTTTGAGTTTGTAGACCCAGACATCCAGGTGAGAATATATTTCAAAACTAAATAAACATTACTGTTAGTGTGTTACCTTTGAAACAGTTGGACAAAATAATGCTCTCTTCAGATGGCAGAGGACAGCTTGAGTGCTCTAGAAGTTTGTCCACCTGATCCTTCAACCCCTCGCAGAGTCTTCTTGGAGGTCTCAGTCAAAGATGGGCTGTATCCTATGATGCCTCACTCCATGTACTGTCTCCCACTCTGGCCTGGCATCACACTAGTGCTAATAACTAAGGTTTGTGAATACCAACAAATGCATAGTATACACACACACACACACACACACACACACACACACACACACACACACACACAGAGTATATGGACAAAGGTATTGAGTCACCTACACATTACATTCATTCCAAAGGTATTTAATGGGGTTGAGGTAGGGCCAGTCAAGTTCTTCTAAATCAAACTCATCTAATCACATCTTTATGGACTTTGCTTTGTGCACTGAGGCACAGTCATGCTGGAACAGAAAAGGTTCTTCCCCAAATTGTTCCTGCACAGTTGGAAGTATAGAATTTTCCAAAATGTCTTGGTAAGCTGAAGCATTAAGATTTCCCTTCATTGGAACTAAGGGGCCCAGGCCAACCCTAGAAAAACAACTCCATAGCATTATCCCTTCTCCGCCAAACTTTACAGTTGGCACAATGCATTCAGGCAGGTAATATTCTCCTGACATTCGCCCAACCCCGATTCATCCAGCAGATTTCCAGGTAGAGAAGTTTGATTTGTCCTTCCACAGAACACATTTCCACTGTTCTAGAGTCCAGTGGCAGCATTCCACTCCATTTGATGCTTGGCATTGTGCTTGGTGGTATAAGGCTTGCATGCAGCTGCTTGGCCAATGAAACTCATGCCATGAAGCTCCTGGCACACAGTTTTTGTGCTGATGTTTTGGAACTCCGCAGTTACTAAGTCAGTGTTGGCAACTTTCACACACTGTGCGCATCGGTACTTGATGATCCTACTCTATACCTTTACATTTGCCACATCATGGCTGAAATGCTGTTGTTCCCAAATGCTTCCACTTTGCAATTATACCACTTACAGTCGATCATGGAATATCGAAAAGGGAAGAAATTTTAACAACTGACTTCTTGCAATGGTCATATCCTATTACAATACTACTTTTAAGTTAAATTCAGTGAGCTCTTTAGAAGGACCCATTCTTTCACAAATGTGTGTAAAGGCAGACTGCATGGCTAGGCTGTGGCAATGGGACTGAATGAATTACCTGAAATCAGTGATTAAGAGGTGTAGCCCAATACTTGTGTTCATATAGTATAGGCATCAGCATATAGAATCTATAGTATGTACTTGCTTCCTTAATTTAAATACATCTACACAGAAACGTTCTGTGTTTTTGTGGCCAGTAGGGGGCGTTTTGTGACACTTTTAGCCTCGCTCTGTGCGGTTTTCGCAGTATCTAAACACATCTCTGCCAACTTCTTCAAACATTTAAGTTTTATATTTACCTGTGTCAGATTCCCACTAGTGGACTGGCCACATCAGTATATAAGTTTTTGGAAGACTTCGCCAAACTGGAGAAGCGTTTAAGTGAAGGCCAAGGAGGTTCTGCAAGAGGCCAGCTGACTATACATGACACCCGCAGCAAACTGGATAAATTTATTAAAGCCCTGGCGCCTAATGGGATACAGGTATGTTTTTATGTGAGTTTCAGAATAATGTTCTTGTGTTTTGGTGTTCAGTACTTTACTGATTTCAAATTAACTTTTTACATATCACCAGTACTTGTCAACCTTTGTCAAATAATATAGAACACAATTTCAAGAGAAATTACTGCATTTTTATTACAGTAATTTCAGGACATTAATATTCTAAATATTAAAGGTTTCATGTAGTTTTTTTTTTACCACAATCAAAATATAATTGAGTAAACTGAATTTTCTTGTATACTATAGAAATGTGATTACTTACATAAAACATTTTCATGGTAGCTTTTGCAGATGAGCAAATCAAATTGGCTTTTGTTTGTTCTTTTTCTAACCAGTGCTCACAATTGCAAACTGTGTGGACAGAGTTCAAGAACAGGGCTTTCTCCAGAGGAGGGCCTGGGTTTAACACAGAGTAAGTCTCTGACTGCCCTCTGCTGGTCAAATTTCATCACAGCAAGACTTTTGGATGATCCTGTGAGTGATTGTGTGTATATGTGTGTGTTTTGTGTAGTCTTATCCCATGGTGTAGGAATATGAAGACCCAACTCTGTGGCATATACAGACAGTGTTTTCTCTCTGACTCTGGACCAGCTGACATTCCTCGCCATCTCTCCCCAGGTCTGCAAGAACGAGCCCAGAGCATGGTGCAGTGAGTGTCTTTCAGTTACCATTTTGTGGTTTTAGCTTAATTGTTATGTTTGCAAGTGTAAATTATATTTTTAGAATGAAACTCTATGTGGACATCAATTGTTGTTTGTGTCTGTATGTTCTTTTTCTTCATATCTTTTTATTTGTCTGACTATCTAAGAGAGAAACTGATGGACTGGAAGGACTTCCTGTTGGTGAAAAGCAAGAGGAATATCACCATGGTGTCATATCCTATGAGCAAAATAATTCTGCTTTTTGTAATGTCATATTTTGTCTGATTTCTGTGCACGCCTTTCAACAACATTCGTACACCTAGAAAACATTGTTCTCCTGAGCGCATTGACCTTAACCTATTAATCTCACTTACCTGGAGGATTTCCCAGGCCTCATCCATTTTATCTGTGTGGACCGATCTATTGGCCAAATGATTGCACCATCGCTCAGCATCACAGAGCGGACTACGTCTGAGTTGGGGAAGGGACCAATGGCTCAATATATCAAAAGCAAGGTCACTAAAACTAGAACTAGAACTAAGTTTTTAAGCCCCTGTCACACCATGTCGATTTAGCAAGCGTATGCTGGTGTAGGAAAAAACTGCATGTACGTCAATTACGTTCTAAGGAAGTTTTGTATGCGTTAAGAGCACGCATAATTACGCCAGTCTACGAGGTAGTACGGCAATGAAGAGTTGCGGAAAAGTTTTGAGCATGCACAAAACCTTCGATGCTTGCCCACGTATGGCTCTTACGCCTCGGAGGACCTCCTGATGAAGCACTACGTTGACCTGAAGGACAGATCATTCTTTCCATAAGTTGTAGGTACTTAATGCAATCAGAGACTCACGTTACTCTTATCAAAATACGTGGAGGTATCCAAAACATATTAATAACTATAAATAACATGTTTTTAATATATGTGTAACATATATCATACATACCTCCAATGCATATTGCCGTTTGTAGAAGTATTTGACGTGATCCAGTTGAACTGAACATGTTTCCCACACAGCTGCCAAATAATTGAGAATATGGTGCGTTTAAAGGGAGTGGTATAAAGGGGTTTCAAGTTGTGAATGCTGGCAGTACACTAGCTTATATGTTATGTATACGTCCATTTAACATCATTGTTCCAGCGTTTTAAGGGAATTTGAATGCGTCGGCATAAGCTTGTTAAATCATCATGGTGTGACAGGGGCTTAAGCTCATTCAGTGAAAGAACTATGAGCTAATGCCATGCAGAGGTGTCTGTCGTCCATCTGCCCATTCACGTTTCAAATTAATCGCTTCTCCTACAGTATTGGTCAGATTTTAACCAAGCGTATATTCAGTGATTACCTAACGGGTCTTCACTCAAATTGTGCTCAGGGTCAAGGTCACATTTGTTGTTTCACTGGCGCTTTTACATTTTCATAAGAATTGCTCCTCCTAAGACTATTGATCTGGATTATAATAGTCATGAAATGAGTTTTTGTGTGTGCTCTCTGCAGTCTATATATAAATGTCATTATTGGGTTTATTAATAGCATAAAAATGTCTTTATCTAGGTTATGGCCGATCAAGACCTAGGGCTGTTGTCCTGGATATGACTTTTCAAGAGCCTTATTGACTTCTCAGTCCTTTTCATTCTCGTTAGTGGTTAATATGCAGCCAACCAATGATAAGAAAATTTATCACTTTAATTTTGGACGTCACACATTATAATAACTGTGAATCATGATGAATCATGAGCCAGATGCCCTACTAACTCACTAATGTTCTGTTTTTTTAAGTTGTCTGACATTTTGGGAAATACTCTCTTTCCTCAGTGAGAGTAATGTGAGCCAGCAGCTGGTTAGCTTCGCTGAGCTTAGACTAGACACCAGGCAACCTCCACAGTATTTTTATGAAATTGCTACACTGGACCAAGAGACATTTCTACACACTAAAAATTGTGAAACAGTGTTGTTTTACACTTCAGGTTTATATATAGCATACAAAACCAAAAACATAGAGATTGCTTTTATTGTATGTGCTGGTGATTGGATTTTGTGACCTTTTCCTAGTGTTTGTGCTAAGCTAGGCCAGCTGTCTGCTGCTTCATATTATCTGTACAAATAAGAGAGAGGGTTTGGATAAGCACATTGTGGATATTTTGTTCATTTTTTTTTTCTAATCCCTACTAAAGGTGTGGAGCCTGGTCAGCACAACACGGCACTATCTTAAGAAGGGTTACTCCACTGTCACATTGCGTGATGGAGATTTCTACTTTTGCTACTTTCTCTGGTTTGAAAATGAAACAGTGAGTTACTGCTATGTCATGTTTTCTTATTAATTTACCAGTATAAAAGTCTTTTATTAAAAAAAAGCATCTTATAATGTGTCTATCTGATCAATCAGGGCTTCCAAATAGAGGCAAAGGACATACCCACCCTACCTGATGACTCTGCCCCAATTGGGACACTTGCATGGGACTACTATAGGTAACCAACAAATCGCGATACAACCCCAATTCCAAAAAGGTTGGGACACTGTAAATAAAACCTAACTAAAAACACAATTCAATCATTTGCAGATCTCATAAACTAATATTTTATTCACAAGAGAACATAGGAAATTTTTCAAGTGTTGAAAATTAGACATTTTACCGTTTCATGAAAAATACTAGCGCATTTGAATTTGATGGCAGCAACATTTTTCAAAAAAGTCGGTCCAAGGGCAATAAAAGTCTGGAAAAGTAAGTGGTGCTGAAAAGAAACTGCTGGAGAAATATGTTACAACTAATTATGTTAATTGGCAACAGGCCAGTAATGTGATTAGGTATAAAAAGAGCACCTTAGAGATGCAGAGTCTGTCAGAAGTAAAGATGGTTAAGCAAACTGCCATTAACTGTGTCTACAAATTGAGGGGCAATTTCAAAATAATGTTCCTAAAAGTAAAATTGCAAAGACTGTCAATACTTCTTCTTCCTCCTCCTCCTTCGGCTGCTCCTGTTAGAGGTTGCTACAGAATCTCTGTGCTGTGACTCCTCTTAGGAGAGCCACAGAATGGGCCTGCCTGTAGTCCAAACCTGCAGTCAAGGCCTTTTATCAATTTAAAACATTTGGGGCATCATGAAATGCAAAATATGACAAAGAAGACCCAGGACTGTTGAGCAGCTGGAATCCTCTCAGACAAGAATGGGGCAGCATTCCTCTCCCAAAGGTCCACCAGCTGGTCTCCTCAGTTCCCAGATGTTTTACAGACTGTTGTTAAAAGAAGAAAGGATGCTACACACTGGTAAACATGGCCCTGTCCCAACTTTTTTGAGACATGTTGCTGCCATCACATTGAAGATGAGCTACTATTTTTCATTAAATAGTGAAACTGATGTGTTTTCTATGTTCCTTTTTGAATATAATATTGGTGTATGAGATTTGCAAATCAGTACATTGCGTTATTATTTATAATTTATGCAGCGTCCAAATCTTTTTGGAATTGAGGTTATGAAAATGGCTGCTATTAATTCTCCTGACTAAAAATAGCAGTGCATCTTACAGGAAGCTGCTTCGGTACAACAGTAAGAATCACCAGGGTGAGGCGGTGAAGTGCTACGAGCTCCTGACCGTTCACCTGGGAGTCATCCCCACGGAAATCATCCTTCAGCACTGCAGACAGCTGGCAAGCAAATTGTGGGAACCTTCACGCAATCCACTGCTATAGACACACTCACACACTTGTTCCATTGCCAAGACCAAAAAATAACAATAAGAAGAAGAATAGTACTCTCACTTTAAACATCGAATATGCCCCGCACCTGTTTCATGTTTAATATATATTTTTATTGTGTGTAAGGTCCTACAATGAGTTGACCCAAAATTATTTACTGAAAGCACTTTCATTTATGAACATAATCAAACACCATTGTTCACTGTACACCTTGTGTTTTATTAAGCATATTCCACTTGCTAATTTTTGTATATTTTGATATATTCTCAAACACTTATTTTGCCCTATTTGCTATTTATTAGTAATTCTGGATATTTATATGGTTAAACTGTATTTTGTCACTTTTTAAAATTTGCAGCTGATTGTTGTTTTTTTAAGAAATGCAGCTACTGTCCATTTTTGCCTTTACTAATGCCAGTTTCATAAATGAACATGTAATAGTGAATACGTTTTGTCTCGCTTTATATATTCAGAATTATTTAGAGGAAAAAAAATCAATAGTCTCACATTCATGTGTTTATTAAATCTGCAAACAGAAATGAAATGGCTGTGTGGCAGTACAATTATCTATATTTGTAGGAGCCGGTGATTTAGAATGTTCTGTGAATTGAAATGCAAAAGTAAGCCTCTACAGTCAATTAAGGGTTAAATGTGCTCACCCATCAGTCAACCCCACCAGATTGTGAGCCTTTTAAAGGTCAGGCTGTGCTGTGTAGGGTTCTTCATGCAGGGCACATTCAGTAGGACTGAGCATACAGGCTCACAGCAAGAAGGTGGGAGTTCAGTGCATCATCAGTCTTTGACTCACAGAGCTCCTGTTAGGTCAGTCACAGCTCCTGAAGCCACCAGTTCCCTCAAGAAGAGTTTTTCAGCAGTAACATCATGTACCACCTGATGATGAAAGTAAGGTTTATGCCACAGCGACCCTAAATTAACAGCATTGGTAATTACCAAAATCTTTTTTTATGTTTCTGTGATGGTTAATACAGCAGTATGCAGAAGCTCGTTAACAAAAAATGATATTCTTAATCCTAAAATATTGTTATCCATAAATTTTCAAATTTAGTGTTTTCCAAAAAAACAGAAAAATAGTAAAGCATGTTATTGTTTCTTGATTAAGATAATAAACTATAGTTAATTATTTACATTCCTGAACAGAAACATTTGTTTTAGTGTCTGAATATTATGCTTGATTCATTTCTGACTTCTCAGAGAAGCCCAGTGAGCCACCTCAAATGTGGGTATAAAAAGGTGAATTTAGTTTGAAATTATATCTGTGTGTGTGTGTATACCCCTGCAGCCAAAACATGAAGCTCATGTTGCCACTTCTTTGGTTGTCAGTCCAAACTTACTTGAGCCTTCATTGCATCCATGTGTATGGCCTCATAGTAGTGAAGCCTGGCCTCTGGTTGCTGCATATCATACCCAAACCCAGCCAGGCTCACCTGGTCACACAGCTGCATTGCCATCACCACGGCACTGGCCCCCATTGTTGGCAACATCGCCTTGGGGAGAGAAGATGACCTGTGATGATGACCTTCTTTAGAATCATTCAGCACAACAGCAAAAATCCTTCTAAGGGTGGCGGATTATAAAAATGGCAACTTTACCCTTTGAACTGAAGATTGCGTTTGCTGAGTTTTCACTAACTTACTTTGTAATTTGTGCAGTCAACTCATGTCACAGATATACATAGCTTATTAAAAAAAACATGAATTAAATACAGGTTATGCATAAAACTTACGTTTCCTTGTTTCAGTGCATATTTCTGTATAGCCTGTCCTGTCTTGTGAATAATGTCAGGGTGGAGGATCTTGAAGCTCTCTGGTTTCAGGGGAATATCATTCACAACTTCTTTCCAGAACCACATTTTGGACCAGAAGCTCTAAAAAGCAAGAGATGAAGAGCATGCAAGGCAGTGAGTGTAATGACATGATAGCACTATTGCTTTAAGAGTTCCTGAGATGCTTGTGGCTTATGTAATATACTCTTTCTGATTCTTGTGATGCAGCCTTACCAGAGGTTGTTTGGTGATGACAGAAGTAAGCCAGTCCAGATCCAGGCTCTTAAAGGCCACCACAAAGATCATGTTAGTCTTTTTGTACTCATTTGTGGAGTGAGGTGCGCCCTCGGGGTATATGAGGCGGATGGTTGTCCGTGATCCAGCATCTCTCTCAAAGCCATGCACTGGAGCATTATTCATCCTAGTAGCACAAACGTTGCTATTAAACTGCAATTTCTTCGTGTCTTTTGCTTTTTAACCTCATTCAGTTTTTTTCAAATGAATAAGAGGACCATCACCACAGGTTAAAAAATACCTGATAATGATGTCGTACTGGTCTATATGTGATCCGAGATGGCTCCCGTGAAGAATCCCTCCACTGCCCACCACCACACATCGCCTGCAGCTGCCTTCTTTCTTCAGTGATGGAGGCAGACCCGGTTGAGGCAGAGAAGCAAGCGCTACAGCCAGATGATTTTCACTGCCCTGAAACCCCAGAGGAAGAGACAGATTCCACGGTTCAGGCCTCTCCTGGTGTACAAATACAGGGATGTTTAGGAGGCCTGAAGAACAGGACAGGGGCTTGAGATGCTTTAGACACCAGAGAGGTAGACAGGGTCCAGACAGCAAAGAGGCTGACTGATTTAGTAAGCCCTGAAAAGAGAGAGACAAACATTTCATTTAAGAGGAAAAAAATAATGTAAAATACTTTCTAAGATGTGCGAAGATGTCTCTGTACCAGATCTTTGGGAGATTGGTAGACAGTTGCCACTTTGTCAGATGAGAAATATGCAGGAATCAGAATAACCAAATAGCATATGATCAGCAGCAGCAGACTGAAGAAAATGTTCTCTTCCCTTTATAGCAGAAAAAAGCAGCAAAATATACCAGTAATTAATTTTAATAGCATTGATGACAGTCCCACAAAATGAGTGTTGAACTTGCAATCATGCTCTGTACCGGCTGAGGAAAAAATCTCTGGAGTCAGTCTTTAGGACTTTCTTCCTTTGAAAGGCCGGGGCTGTAGTTGTAACCTCTGCAGCCTCAGGCAGCAGCAGAGACCGATCTGGGTCCTCTACACTCAGGCGATTCAGTGTCACCATGGCACTTGTACTTCCACCTGAAATGCACACATCATCAAACTCATGGCAGTGAGAATAATCTACATTCTGTAACAACAATGTCATGAACTACCTCTCTCTACAGCAGAGACCAGCGTTATTTATAGAGTTTACAAATGTGAGCAGGTGCTCTTTAGAAATGGTTTCTACACAGTAAAGTGAGAAGACCATCAATTTGAGTAATAAAAACAATAATACTCACAGCCAGTCTGATGGAAGCAACAGCTGATCATTAACTATGTCCTTGTCTGCGCTCCATAGTTGAAGGGAAAGTAGAAAGATGCACGTTCTGTTGTTATGTTTCACTAAAATGGCTGCTGCTGCTGCGCCCTAGCTCACTGAACTCTGTCACTTCCTTTAATAACACTAGTTAAACATTAACATGTCACTCATTTGCAAGCATTTCTGACTGAGTTTGTGTGTGTGTCCATTCAATTAAAATCTACATGAATACATCACAATGAAAGGAAGAAGCGTCAGAGAACATGTTCCTAGTGAGATATGGCAAATAAAAACCTGAAGCACCTGACAGACTTTATGCATTAAAAAGCAAAAGTGTTTGTATAGCTGGTTCACAATTCAGACTTATAATTAAACAGCCTCGGGGCTTTTGGCATGTAGTGTATGCAGACAATTGGGGTCAGTTGTTTTAACAAAGTCAGTGCCCTTTGGTGGTTTTATCTGTCCAACACAAGCAAGCAAGCAAATTAACAAAAAATCATGGCCTCCACTGACTCTCTTGCTCAGGTAAATAAAGGCTTCCCCATTGCATTGGTGGTCCTACCTGTTGTACTGGAAGGCCAGCTCTTACAAAGCAACTATAAAGCAAGTGCTGAACAAATCAAAATTCACTAAACAAAGAAAAAATAAGCTAAATAACAGACAAATGAAAAATACTGATTGTTGGTATGCTATCAAGGTATCAATTGACAGTAATGAAACCTTTATAAACAGCATAATCCCCCAAACCAGTGTGTTTATGAGAGGAATATTCCTGTAAAAGAGAAGGGCATACTGTGGCAGCTACAGGAGTGAGTAAAACCAGGAGCTTGTGCAATGAATATACCCTTTGTGCATGGCATGCTTGCAGGGCCTGAAGTGTGTGTATGTGTGCAGCATGATGGAAGGAAAGAGAGAGGGAGAATGTTGGTCTGGCAAGTACACACAAAGATTCATGCATATACACCGCAAAGTACAGGCACACCTGTTTGTTGGAGTAACACAATGTCCCACCATGTGCAAGTCATTCAAGCCATGAAGCCACTGGGCCCGCAGCACTTCTGTATACAGTGACAGTAAGTGGTGTTATCTTTCTTCTGTTATACTCCAGATTATTACTGAGTACTGAACATCTTCAGCTGTTCCAAAGACCTTCATTATTTTTTACTTTTGCATACTTCATGCCACAGATGGAAGCAGTTGTACAATGGGCAGCCAGTGTGGTGGACCTTAACACAGGACTAGAAAAGAAAACCCAGGTAGGTAAACTAAATAAACAAATAAATAGTGGCTTTTGATTATTTTTCAATTTCATCAGATTATAATTTATCCAGTATGACTCCTAAAATGATGATTCTTTGACAGCCCTCTTACAACCATATCAAAATTTTAAAAGTTCTTATTAATGAAAAAATGAAAACATGATTAAGTGTCTTTAGTGACATATAAGTAATTTCTCAGACACAGAACTGCAATCTGTTATATGCAGATTCAATCTGATAAATAATACAAAATATATGAAGAGCCTTTTAAAGGCATTTTATTGGGAACGTCCCTTTTGTTATGGCCAAGCCTAGTTTGCGCTATGCTGTGAATTTATTTTGACATTAACATTCATTCCCAGCTCTCAACACCCCTCAGCCTACCTGGCACCACAGCTTTACAAGCCAACATTCCCTTCCTCATTCCTGTCATTTTCTAGGCAGATGAGAGAGTTGGGAGAATCTTGTCAGACCTAGGCTGTGAGAGTTTGGCCCTGGGTGGAGGAGAGGATAACTCAGAGCTGGGCAAAAGAAAAAAGATCAAAGAGACATACATACCCAGGCTGTCTGTGGAAATGCAAGTGGTAAGATATAGTTTTCAGAGACTGTATTATCATATCAGAGATGTTAGAAGTGAACCTCTATCTCTCTTGCTACCCTGTGTTTCTGTGTGGATAGACAGGGCCTGTGGATACTGCTGAATTTATTATTGCAGCCAGTGAGTGCAAAATTAATGTAATCGACAAGTATCTGGCAGATGGTGGGAACCCAAACGCCCATGATGAGGTAGAAGAGTAAAGCATAAATAAAATGGAGCATGCGAAAATAATTTCCACTCATAATGTATTCAAAATTTCCAGCTGAAGAGGACTGCACTGCATCGTGCCTCTCTGGAAGGACACACATCAGTTGTCCAAATGCTTTTAGAAAAAGGAGCTGATATCAACTTAAAAGATCAAGTAAGATGTGTGTTCACACAGCAAGTTTGTAAAGATGAGGATGGGATTCGGTGAGATTATCTTCTCACTAAAGCTCCTTCTTGAAGTCATATAATGTCTGCCCTACTAATGGGATGGGGCACCCCCACTGTGTTTCAGCTGGGTTCTAGGGCCATACATTGGGCCTGCAGAGGGGGAAGTCTGAGAGTCGTTAAAGCCCTGAGGAGCTGTGGAGCTGACCTTAATGTGAGAGATAAGGTGAATATGCATTGATTTGTGCCTGCATTTGTACCAGACATCAAATTTGCACACTTGGAAAAACAGCCAGTCTCCAACTAATGAACTGCTGGTTCTAAATGTTGTTCTGAATATCAATTTACATACAGCTAGAACCACAGGTTTTGGGACAGTGACACATTTTTTTTTATAATTATGCCTCTGTTCACCACCACAATGGATTTTAAATCAGGCAGTCAAAATGTGACTGAAGTGCAGACTTTCAGCTTTAATTCAAAGGGTTTGACAGAAGAATTGCGTTAACTGTTTAGGAATCACTGCTATTTTTATTCATAATCACCCATTTTCAGAGTCTCAAAATTAATGGGACAAACTAGCATCATTTTAAAGATAAGGACTGTTTTTAATACTCGGATGAAATTTCTTTGCAGTCTGACCTTCTGAAATGTAAAACCAATGGACATCACCAAATGTTGTTTCCTCTCTTGGGATGCTCTGACAGCTCTTTACTGCAGTCGCCTTCAGTTGCTGCTTGTTTGCAGGTCTCTGCCTTCAGTTTTCTTGTCAGTAACTGAAAAGCATGCTCTGTTGGTTTGAGATCAGATGTATGACTTGGCTATTGAGGAATATCCCATTGATTTGCCTTGAGAAGCTCTTGGGTTGATTTTGCAGTGTACTTTTGGTTATTACCATTTGCACTGTGAAGTGCTGTTCAGTCAGTTTTGCAGCATTTGGCTAAACTTCAATACTTGAAATCAACTTCATATCTTTTATCTGCTGAGATTTTCATGGAACGATGAAGGAACAGGCCTCACCTGGCATGAACTGCTTGTCAGTCAATTGTCCCATTATTTTCAGCCTCTGAAAATGGGGGAATATGTATAAAATTGCTGTAATTCCTAAACAGCTAATGCAATTCTTATGGGAAAACCCCTTGAATTAAAGCTGAAAGTCAGTGCTTTAATCACATTATGATTGTTTGATTTAAAATCCACTGCGGTGGTGTACAGAGGTAAAATTTAAAACCTATGGACCTAACTGTACATGGGCACAATCTCCTATTATCTCACTGTCCACACTGCAGTTGTACAGCACTCCTCTGCATGTTGCCACAAGAACAGGACACACCTCCATTGTGGAATACCTGCTTTCCTGTGGTGCCACAATCAACTCCAGGGACAGGGTAGGTATCTTTTACTTCTGTGTTTCATGACTGCAATTTATTTAGGTCATTAACAAAAATGCAAATTTTTTCCCCTGTTTTTGGTGGTCTCAGGAAGGTGACACAGCTCTGCATGATGCAGTGCGTCTCAACAGATTCAGGATAGTGAAGCTGCTTGTTGTTGCAGGAGCTGACATAAAAATAAAAAATCACGTGAGTTTCTTTTAGCTTTCATCCTTGAAGGTTAGCCTGAACATAAACTGTCATGGAGTTATTTGAAATTTTGGAGGGACACTTACTACAGCTGGTAAAAATTTGATTTATGTATGTGCAAATACATTGTATTCTGACACAGCCAGCAGGCAGTTTTGTGATATAATCATAAAGACTGGAAACAGGTGGCAGAAACTCATAACTCATAGATAAACATTCTGTTTTTAATTCATATAAAATTCAGTTTTGGTTCCACCCAAGAAATCAAGTCCAGCCACACCACTACCACCACACAATATAATTATTGTTCTTATATTACATTACTGCTGCTTTTAAGTATCACAGCTTAGTATTGTATATGCAGTATGCCTCAATGCTAATAAAATGACAATATGATTACAGGAAGGAGTGACGGCAGTGCAGCAGGTAAAACAATGGCAGTTTGACATCATGGAGACCCTGCAGGGACTGGAGAAGCTGGGGAAGTCGGGAACAGTATCATCTGAAAACAACTCAGCCAAGGAGTGAATAGTGGAGCACAAAGCTGTTCATGTGGGCAAGGCCGCCTCAGTTTGCATTGCATCTGAGTGGTTGAAGTTCTTGTGTGATTAATTCAATTACTCAGAACCAATAGACATCCTGTGATTTTTTTAGGGCTCTTAGTGGTCTAAGGTCCCCATGAAGGTGCTCAATTTGCCTAGTTGGTGGTCCTGCCATGACTTATTCTTTATAATATTACTTTCTGTGACTATATGTCTCAGGTTCAATATATTTTGTAATTACACTGTAGTGCTGTTTAATCTGGCTTTCCAGGCCATGACTGTAAAACCCCTAAATCAGCCATGAAATAGCAGATTCAAAATTATTTACTTATCTTAAAAGGGAACATAAACAACTTATGAGTGAGGAAACAATACGGAATTTCTCTCATCTTTATGCCAGCCTTGGGCTTTTGAAATGGGATTTCAGAGGACTTTGAATGTTTCATATCTGATTTTGGATGCCTTTGAAAACTATATAAATCTGATAAATAGGGATGTGCAGAAGTTGAGTTTGAATATACATTAGAGGTCCTTGTTTTACTGAACCAGGCAAGGCCAGAGAACACAGTACCACTGCGTTTGAGACGTCAGCTGATGACAGCAGAGATGGCTGGTATGCCTCACTAAAGTCAGAGATTCAGCAGGAGCTCAGCAACATATTTTCCTTCTATCATCAGAGGCTCAAATGTTCCTGTGGGACATGTGTCATCCACCCTGGGGAAACAACTAGCTACTCTGCTTATACTGTAGTCTTCTAAGTACAGTAGACCATTCTAAAAATAGTCATTTCAATACTGCTGTATTTTTCACACTACCAATGTAAAATGATGTTTGTAAAAGGAATTAAATGTTTTGTAGCAATGTGCTTATTGTAGGCAGTGCATCAAATAAATTATCACTCAGACACACAATTTCCTGTTAAAATCAAGGCTGTGTAACAGTCAGGGACAGTGGGAAGGCATACCACACACAATATATGGTTATACACACCATGTACAAGTGTTTGGATTTATTTTGCCAACCTAACCCTAACAGTTTTTGCAGAATATTTACCTATGTAAATCAAATTGAATTTTCAGAAAAATGAACAGGCTGTAATGTTACAACAAAATCTGTGCTCGTTTTTCAGCTTAAGGTTTGTTGTTTTCAACTCCTTGCAAGCTACAAGCTCTGTGCTACAGTGTCGCTGCTGAGGACTGGAATGGTGTACAGTTGGGAAAGGGGGGATGGGGAAGATGGAGGTTGCTGCTCTGTACTGTACTAGATCCAAAATCTAGTGGAACCTGTATATCCATGAACTGCTAACATTTCTTCATAATAGCTACAAATGTTCAATCATGCAACCTTTGTTTTAGAATCCCATGTAGCTACACAATAATCCAAAATGGAAACACTTTATTTTACTGAGCCAAATTCAAATACCGTAATCCTGGATGAAAAAACAGGCACCTTTTTCAGCAAAAGATCTTTATTAAACACAGCCACTGTTTACCACCTCTGTGAGACTTATTCCAGGAAAATTACAGGACACTGTGTAGTAGTTTTCTCTAAGAGCACTCAAAGCAACATTAAATTGTTATTGAACAAAAACGGAAGCATGTAAATGATACTTTCCAGGCAAGTGAAATTCTGGGCAGGCACACTTTTAAAGCACCATTTGTTTCCATTTGGAGATGGATGTGTGAGTCTAGTGTATTCAGTTCCACTCAGGCAGTAGTGTGTAAGCAGAGAAGGCTTTAGAAGGTGTTAGCTCTACTATAATGGAAAAAATATATATACTCTTATAGTTCCAGAAGTTCCATATAGTTAAAAAAATGTATAGGTCCATGTAGGTTTTCAGACAATGACACACTTCTGGTAAGTTTGCATTGTACACCACCTCAGTGAATTTTAAATCAAACAGTCAAAATGAGATTGAAGTAAATTCTTTCAACTTTCATTCAAGGGATTGAACAAAATAAATGCATTAACTGCTCAGGAATTACAGCCATTTTTATACACAGGCCCCTTTTCAGCGGTTCAAATGTGATAGGACAATTGACAAGGAGTCAGGTGAGGCCTGATGCCTCATTACTCCATAAGAAACTACGCATACAAAAGATCTAGAGTTAGATATGATGATACAAGTGAAGGAGGTCATTATTAGGCCAAAAAACCTAAATGAAGTTAACAGAGAACTAGCAAGAACTTAAGGAGTGGCCAAATCAACAATCTGCTACATTCCTAAAAAGAAGGAATGCACCGACCAGCTCAGCAACACCAAAAGGTCTGTAAGACCATAAAGACAACAGAAGTGGATGACTGAAAATTCTTTACTTGGTTAAGAAAAAAAAATTGAGAACACTCTTAAGGTGGTCATATCATTGATATATCATTGTCAGAGTCTAAAATCAAGAGAAATCTTCATGAATGTAAATACAGGTTTACGACAAGGTGCAAACCAATGATTACACTTAAGAACTGAAGGTGAGATTAGATTTTTGCCAGAAAACAGCTAAAAGAGCCTGTCCAGTTCTGAAAAAAAAATTTGGAAGATGAAACCAAGATTAACTGATACCAGAATGACAGGAAGAGTGTACAGGGCTATACTCTCTTCTCAGATTCAACCAAATGCTGCAAAACTGATAGGACAGTGCTTCACAATGCAAATGAATAATGAACCAAACGATACGGCAAAAGAAACCCAAGAGTTTCTCAAGGCAAATAAATTGAATGTTCTTCAATAGCCAAATAAGCCACCTGATCCCAACCCGAAAGAGTTACTGAAGACAAAACTGAAGGCAGAAAAACCCACAAACAAGCAGCAATTGAAGGCAGCTGCAGTAAAGGCCTTGTAGAGCATATTAGGGAAGGGGATACAGAATCTGGTGATGGCCATGGGTTAAGGCAGTCATTAACTGCAAAGGATTTCCACGTGTTAAAAAATCCTTATATTTAAAATCACATTGGTTTGTCCCATTACTTTTGAGAAAAGGGGGACTATGGATCAAAATGGCTGTAATTCCTAAACACTTAATGCAATATGTTGTCAAGCCCCTTGAATTAAAGGTGAAAGTCTTAACTTTAATCACATCTTTGATTGTCTGATT
>VUQH01000355.1:0-11302 GCA_015106775.1 Etroplus canarensis | reverse complement strand
AAAAATCCTGGGAACACGAGAGGGTGGCACACGGGGAGAACCAGTACGACACGACAATGAGAAACACAGAAGACGAGACTTAAATACACAGAGACTAACCAATGAACACACGACAGGTGGACAGGGCAGGGGAGACCTAACAGGGGCAACCAATGGAGGGAAGACAAGAGGACAGGAGCGTAACTAAGGCGCACGAGACAGGGGGAACAAAGCAGGGACTAGACAGGCAACCAAATAAAGACACGACCTGACACAGACAGAGACGAAGACCACTAACAAAGGACACAGGCAAGGCATGGTGTGAAAAAGGAACAAACAGAACTCAAGAGCAAACACAAAACCCTAACCAAAGGGCGGAACATGACACAGGTAACATTCTTACATTGGCAAATGAGTTTTAAATCAACAAGCTTAAATTATAGCAGAATAATTAACAAATTAATGTAATTACTCACTCAGTCACTCATTTAACACAGCATTAATACAGCTTATCATCCCAGGACTTTTTTCTGTTTATTTTAGTTAATGATAAAATTAAAAGTCTCTCTCTATATATACATATATACATACGTAAGAAAGTAAAAGCACATCTATTATATCCAGCATGGTTTTGTTTGATCTTATTTGCTGGTCTCTAAGGCTACATACAGAGATATTTACTGATGAGTAACCACTTCATTGTTTCTTCTCTGAGAATACACAGGAAATGAATTCTCCTGTTCCCACAAATCATTGTTGGTGACTCAGTTGGGAAAGAGTGGACATTAATAAAACATTAGTATAAAAAAAAACCCCAAAAAGCATAAAATTGTGAAATCAAGTTGTCAGTAATGTGGGGTATTCCTTTATTTTTTATCTACCATTTGGGCTTTTCCCCCCTCTAATACACCACCATTAATTAATGACGTTAGCTAGGAGACAAAAGTCTGATATTAAGTTCCTGTTGTTAGGTAGTGCCCAGACTCAGCCAATGTTATTTTCATGACTTCACTAAAACAAATTTACTCTGCTTGAGTGAGGAATACCCTTTTGTGATTAGTGGTACCCCAGAGGTTTGCTAAAAAACAAAACACAGGGGTTACCTTGGTTCAGAAAATGTGTTTGTACCTTTCTGAACATTGCTTTTCTTTAGTTTAATCCATTTTAATTTAGTCCTTATACCAGCATCTTGTTCAGTCTCTGTCATAATGACCAGTGATAGCATCTATACCTGATTACTGTCTGTATCCAGGATCAGAATCAGAATCCTTTATCCATGTACCTGATGCAAGAATTTTAATTATGACTTAACTTTTTGTGAAAAACAACAATGTTTCGTGGACTTCTTTCAAAGACATTATTATAGCGTAACTAAACTGCATTTCTCAGACCGTACAGTTTGCTGATCACTGATACAGATGACATGAAACAGAGCTCAGTTACATCTATTTTGGGTTTTAAGATGTACTCTGAAGATGAAGCTCTATGGGAAAATGTAAAGAGATCACAGTGACAGCCTTACAGTCAATTTAAAGCAATGCAGCCAAGCACTGTGCTATTGGACATAAATATAAAACATATGTTCTGTTTAGGCACAAGAAGTCTCCTCACTTATGTGTATTTTAATGTTGTCTAAAGGAGAGAGTTGGAGCATGGTCCAAAAATTGCCTGGGTTTATCTTACAAGACCAAAAGAGTTCCATTAATTATTCTGTATCATTCCAGCATGATTGAACGCTGAAAATATTACAGTGACAATCTTAATCAGTCCTCTAATCTTATATAAATTTAAGCAATAAAAACTCCATTATCTTAGGTAAATTAAATTTGAAGTCAAATGACACTACTAAACATTAAATATGAGTTGAGAACTAATATTTATCACTAAAACAATACTGTATGTGAATGTTGGTTGGACTTTCTGAGCCACATGAAAAAACATTTAGGCCATATTATAGTTTGGAGCTTTGCCTTGGCTGACAAATCTCCCATTTCTGGCTGATAAATGTCCCTGGAGTGGTAGGTGCTCCAGTGGTCAGAAAACCCACAACTATAGCCAGAGTTCCTTCAACCCATGAAACTTTTTTCTTTTTTAAAATAAATTATGATTGATGTGTTTTAGCTGAGAATCTGGAAATAGTCCCTAGAGTCAGGGTCATGACACGGTGGGCTGGGAAACAGTTTTGGGAAATGAAGACTTTGAAATCCAATAAACAACATTCCAGCTACATGGTGTGGCTTGCCACAAAGACCAGCAGGCTCACCAGCAAGAGGTTTAAGGACTGTATCAAAAACCTTTCTTTAAAACCTTAACTTAAGCTTCATAATTGGATAATTGGAAAACTTGTTTACAATTATGAAAGCTGACACGATCTGCTATATCACAAAATATGCAAACACAACTTTTGTATTTACCTTGTCATTTGTGTCATTTTTTAAAGATAGTCTATAACTTAAAATACACAAAGAAACCAAGCAACAACATTTTAATAAGGAGTTTCTAAGTTGTTTTTCATTTTTTCGGTGAGCTTATAAACCAACTTTTCCCAATGAGGTACCACGGAGTGAGTTTAATAGGTTTAGAAATAAACATTTCATTCACTCATTTATTATAAAACATTTTTGGCTCATTGATTTTAGAGTGTTGCCTGTCCAAAGAAATCATCTACTGCCAGCATGATTTCTGTTTATAATTTATTAACCACAGATATGATTTGGTGCCAGTGACAACAATCAGTTTTGTTTCCCCTCAAAACAACTCAACCACCTCAATTTGGAGATTGTACAGCTGTTTCAGAAGAATTTGAAAATGTTCAGAGATGGGTTATTTATTTGTTAAGTCAGTGCACACATTTACACTTATTTGTTTCATGCAGCTCACTATGCTTTGGGTTTTTTTTTTTAAACGTATCTGAGTAGTGGCTGAGCCATTCACTTCACATGAAAAAGGTCCCTGGTTGGCAGCTGGGAGGAAACACAAGGCCAACCTCGGGGGTCAGAAGCCAGTATATTCCCAGTCCCTGTCCCAAGCCTGGATAAATAAGAGTGTTGCATCAGGAAGGGCATCCGGTGTTAAATCTGTGCCAAATCACACACTGATTCATCTGTTGTAGCTCTTGGGGATAAAAGGGAGTAGCTGAAAGTACCTTCTTCATGGGATCTAGTAAATATGGAAGCCTTACCAGCCTTTTCCCTTTATTATATAGCTGTTTGGTCTATTTGAGAAAGGTTTCGCCTTGAAAATATTGTGATAAATTATACTATAGTTGTCTTGACTCAAATTACCTAACTTTTCCTGTTGTTAGAGTATTTATGCAATAAAACTATGATTTTATTGGCATACGAGAAATATAAAGTTATACTTAATTATATTTTCATTACATTTGATGAAATTCTTTATTTACATATCCACGTCAATAGAAAATGCTACACTAAGACTGAGAGCTAATGAATTAATCTTCCTTGTTGTCAGCTAATGAATGGTAATCAATCATAAGCATTGAAAACTAGTGTAATTAATTTCATAAGCGGCATAGAGAAGACCCAAGTGCAGGACCCATAGGCTGATTCAAACAAATGATTAGCCTTTATTTGGATGAGCCAAAAGTTCAGCAGCACACAAAAATGGAACACGGAACAAATGTGGGACAACAGCAAGTTCTGACATAGACAACGTGAGAGACAACTGTATATTGTATTAACTCTTGGGACTAATTGGGATCATAAATATGAGGGGAAACAGGTGTGCATGCTCAACATCGGTGAAAACAATTAGAAAAAGAAAAAGTAAAACATGACAAATGAGAGAATCGACCATCAAATAAAACAGGAAATAGTCAAAAGACAAATAGTAAACACAGAGAAAAGAAGACTTAAATTAAATATGATAACAGAAACAGTGGAATGGGCACTAAAAGGCGAGACAGAGTGAAGAACAGAAACGGAAACACTGGGGAGACTAAAACAACAAGACAATCAGAACTAAAACTCAGTGTCAACAGAATGACAATAAAATCAAAATAAAAACCAGAATTCAGTAATACCACAAGAGTGAAGCTTAACATTAAATAAAACAGGAATCCAAAACTCAAAAACCACCCGACACCATGGGACTGCGACATATACACAAACTCATACGCTGACAAAAGTATTGGGCCATGCCTCTTAATCACTTAATTCAGATGTTTCATTCAGGTCTATTGCCACTGGTGTATAAAATCAAGCACCTAGCCATGTACACTGCCCTTAAAAACATTTGTGAAAGAATTGATCATTCTAAAGAGCTCTCTAAATTTGCGTGTGGCACTGTAATGGAGCAGATAGAGCAGCAAAGCAGACTCAATCCGCTGAGGAGACTAAGGTCTTTTGGAGTGCCGAGAGCACTTCTGAAGACCTTTTTCGACTCTGTGGTGGCATCAGTCATCCCTTGTGGTGTGGTCTGTTGGGACAACAGCGTCTCAGCTGCTGACAGGAAGAGACTCAACAAACAAAAGGCCAGCTCTGTCCTGCGGTGCCCCCACAACCCAGTGCAGGTGGTGGGAAAAAAGAGAGCGTTAGCTAAGCTGACATCCCTGCCGGACAATGACTCCCACCCCATGCATGACACGCTAATGGCACTAGAGAGCTCCATCAGCGACAGTGTACTTTACCCCAAGTGTGTGAAGGAGTGTTGCAGGTCTTTCTTTCCTGCTGCTGTTAGACTTTACATTCAGCACTGCACCTACTAGACCGCACATACACCAATGCACACCACTGTGAAATATTAAATATGCACATACGGTATACACACATTATACTACATGTTAGCCATATGTAAATATGTTCACTTTCCATGTGCATTAATGATGTAAATATGTTTCAAGCCAGTTTTTGCAGTTTTGCATTTAATTTTTTAATTTAAAGTTGCGTAAATATGTTTAATAATACATATATTTACATATTTTTCATTCGTTTTATAACCGAGTGATTCCATCTGCTGCTGTTATGATGCAAATTTCCCTGTTGTGGGACTAATAAAGCATTATCTAATTTCATCGTATCTTAATAGGATACCACCGCTGCAACAAGTCAGTACGTGAAATTTCTTCCTTCCTAGTTTTTCCATAATCAGCTGTAATTGGTATTATTACAAAGTAGAAGCATTTAGAAACCACAGCAACTCAGCCACAAAGTGGTTGACCACATAAAGTTACAGAACGGGGTTGTCAAATGCTGAAGCACATAATACATTTGTTGGCTGAATAACTGCAGAGTTACAAACTTTCTTTGGCATTGACATCAGCATAAAAACTTGCACTTCATGGAGCTTCATGGCATAGGTGTCCATGGGCAAGCAGCTGTATGCAAGCCTTCCATCACCAAGCACAATGCTGAGCATCAGACAAAATGGTGTAAATCACACTGTCACTAGACTCTGGAGGAGTGGAAATATGTTCTGTTTCCACTGTTTCTCTGTCTGGCAGCCCAGAAGGGTCTGGGTTTGGCAAAGGCCAGGAGAACATTACCTGCTTGACTGCACTGTGGCAACTGTAAACTTTGGAGGACAAGCAATAATGCTGTGGGTTTGTTTTCCTGAGGTTGTCCCTGGGACCCTTAGTTCTAGTGAAGAAATCATAATGCTTCAGTTTACCAAGAAATTTAGACAATTCTGTTCTTCCAACTTTGTGGATCAGTTTCGGGAAGGCCCTCTTCTGTTACAGTACAGTCATGCTGGAACAGAAAAGGGACTTCCCTGTTCCTGTATGACTGTGTCCTAGTACACAAAGCACAGTCCATGGTTGGATGAGTTTGATGTGAAAGAATTGACAGGCTCACACAGAGCCCTGACCTCAACCCCATTCTACACCTTCGGGAGGAACTAGAACAGAAATTGTGAACCAGGCCCTCTCGTCCAGCATTAGTGTCTAACATTTACAAATGTTCTTTTAGATGAATGGACAAAAATTCCTCTAGACATACTTCAAAATATTTTAGAAAAGTGGAAGCTGTTATAGCTGCAAAATGGGACCTACTCCATATGTCTATGAATTTAGAATGGGATGTCACAAAAGCTCACGTAGGTGTAATGTTTAGGTGGTACAATACTTTTGCCCATACAGTATAGTGTACTTTATAAACACTATATCAAAAGTCATTAAAAGCCACCTCATATCCATGTATAAGAATAATCACTGGTTTTTAGTTTGGATACATTTTTTAAAAATGACTTTTTGGCATGGGTTTTGTTACTTTACTTTACCAAAATCAGAATTTACAAAATCGTCACAGGGACAGAGCCAAAGGGTAGCCATGGCCAACACAGCTTAATGATAGCACCTTTTCTGTCCAGTCTATATAGCCAGTGGTGAAGAATGTTGGGGGCTCTATGGAATTATAGTAGTACAGGCCCAGTGCTTTTCAACTAGTAGAACTCTTTCTGAGCCATTTCTTTATGGCTGTTGTTCTCACACCAAGACATTTTAACAGCACAAACATTACTGTAAATTAGATTTTTTTAAAATTTAGCCTTATCAACAATTTAAAGAGAATAACTTTAGCAAACATAAAAAAGGCTTGACTCCAATATTTGAGTCCTCAAAGTGAACTTCATGGCAGTCATGCCTGCAGATAGCAAAAAATGAAAAAAAGAACACCACCACCACTGTCGCCACCGCCACCAATAAATCACTTGTTGTCTCAGTCCAGTTCAAGTAATGGTATCAGACTTGATACCTCCATAAAAGTGAAACCCTACAAGAATTTTGTGGTCCCTCTGAATCACAGATGAACAAATAATAGTCAAAAATGTTCATTTTAGCTTCCCTAACTTAAACTTTGCTTGACAAATATTGTTTGCAGGAAAGCCATTTCTGTCATACTTCAACGAGGAAAAAAAGAGGACTAAGACATGAAATGAAGTATTGTAAGCCAGGACTGGATCTGGGAAGGCACTTTGACTCTGGCTTTCATTAAGGCTTGAATGAGAAAGTTGAAAAGTAATCTCTGGAACACCTGACTCGCAGTGATCAATGTCTTCTTCCTCATGCCATGCAAAAATGCAACTTGATTAATATGACTTCTTGTTCAAGTGGCCAAAAAAGCCAGCAATGAAAACACAGTAAAACTATAAGCTACTGAATTTATACTGTTTATATTGCAGTTTTTCTCCATTTAAAACAAAAGGGCTATTTATTATTACAGCCCTTAACAAAGTCCTTAGAGGTAGCTGGGAGAATAAGGGAATGTCTCATATTTTAAGTTAATCCTTTCATCCAATGGCAAAAAAAAGGATTTCATGCATGTAAAATGCTGTTGTCACAATGCAGGTGCTGTGGAGTTGGAATGAGGACCCAAATGCTTGACACACGATGCAGTGGTGAAACAGAAAACAATGTGAAGAGCATGAACTCATGGACAAACAACTACAAAACACAAGGAGGGCTAGGCTCATGATAAGAAAATAAACACAAGAAATACAAACAGGGACTCAAAACATGAAAATCCAAAGTAGGAAAAAGACAAGAATATACCGAATATCAAAAGAAGTTAAAACAAGTGAACATAACTCACAGATCCTAAAAGCTTCATAGTGCACTTTCAAATGTGCTGTTTTTCAGCAAATATGGCTACTCTCGTTTTCCCCTGCTGAATTACCCTTCCCTTACCTTTTGTACCTACTAATGCAGGAATAACAGATAGTAAAAAAATCCTTATATTCCTTAATGTACTTTCTTAATCTAACAATATTCTCAAACAGAGTATAACTTAACTTTTCAGTTAAAAAACGTTAAGCGTGTAGATATTTTATTCAAACTGTAAAAAAACAGATGAATACTTCCAAACTGAATAAATTATAGAGTAGACCAGGGAAAACAGGTCATCATGTGCGCACATATCTGACAGGATATTCCTCTCCTTTGTCTCCTTCACTCAACACCACTGCAGAGCCTCCACCTACAGCCTGTGTTTGGCTTGCTGCCAGAGGTGTCAGTCATAAAGATTCAAGTTCATCCAAAACGGATGTAGATGTCTTCATTATGGCTGTAACAGCAGCTCAGGGATCCTTCAGCATGCTGGCATTTTTGTCCTAACGCAGGTGTGATTTTGGGTCTGGGCCTTGGTGTCAGATAAGAGGATGACAGTGCATGAATTCATGTTAACACAGGAAACAGCAATGACCTGTGACTTAAGATGGCTTAAGATGGCAGCCAGAAGGACCAGCAGGTTTTTTTTTTCTGGGCAGCTCATGAAGAATACCTCTAAGATTAAAAAAATGCAATTGCCTGTTTGAAGCAAAAAAAAACAAAACTCAAAAAGATTAGATACAATGCCTATAAAAAGTATCCACCTCTCCTTGGATATTTCATCCATTTACTGATTTAATAAATGAAATCATGGTCAATGTAATTTGGCTTTTTTTGACAAACTGGAAACAGTTTTACAAACTAATGTCAAATAATTAAAAATATATACGTTAAAATAAATGTTTGCATAAATATTCACTATCTTTACATCAGTATTTAGTAGATACAGTACACCTTTGGCTCCAAGATTTGGCAATATATTTCTGCATTCATGTTCCCCTTTACAAGTCTTCCAGGGCCTGCTGCTGAGAAGCATCCCCAGAGCATGATGCTGCAAGCACTATGCTTCATGGTGGAGATGGTGGTTTGTGGTGATGTGCATTGTTTGGTGTTCGCCAAACATAGTGTCTAATCTGATTACCAAAAAGCTCAAGTTTTGTCTCATCAGACCAAAGAACCATCTTCCAATTGACATTGGCATCTCCCACATGCCTTTGGGTGAATTCCAGGAGCGATTTCATATGAGTTTTGAACAGTGACACTCTCTTTGCCACTCTCCCATACAACTTCAACTGGTGAAAAACCCGGGCAGCAGTTGTTCTATGTACAGTCTTCATCTGAGCCACTGAAGCTTTTAACTCCTTCAGAGTGGTCATAGGTGTCTTGGTGGTCTCCCTCACTAGTGTTCTTCTCGTCCAGTCATTCAATTTGTGAGGATGGCCAGCTCTAGGCAGATTTAAACAAGTGTCATACTCCTTCCATTTCTTAAGCATGGATTTGGACTGTGGGATGTCCAGTGAGTTGGAAATCTTTTTGTAGCCATCTCCTGACTTAAACTTTTTACCAAAGACTGGACCTCCCAGACACAGGTGTTTTTATACTTCAGTTACTTGACACACATCAGCTGCGCTCAGGTGATCTCCATTTCTCTAACTGTGGCACTGCTGAAATCAGCTGGCTGGACCTCGGTTGAATCAGGTCAGTCCCTTTAATGGGGTGAATATTTATGCAAACATTTATGTTATACAGTATATACACTTTTAATTAATTGACATTAACTTGCAAAACTCTGTTTTCACTTTGACATGACAGAAGCCTTTTCTTAAAAAAAAAAATTCTTGTCAAAAAAGCCAAATTATATTGACCATAATTTTAATTATTAAAGTATTATTAAAGTATTAAAGGCACTGTAGGTATAGTACTGTGCAAAAAGCTTTAGACACTCCTAATTTCTTTATATTTTGTTTCCAAATAGCCAGAATTTCTTGGATTTTTGAAAGTGGGCTTGAACAGTAGCTCTCTAGGCTTTCTGATTTTTTTCTCCCATTTTCAGTCCTTGTATGAGACTGTTTTCAGAGAAATGTTTTTAAACTTTGTTAAACTACTTAACACTGACCTATAAATCGTTCATTTAGAAAAAAAATGCACCTAACTCAAGGGAACTGATGTTGTGTTGAACTGATGTTGTGTCCACACAAAAGAAAGAACCAGTTTTAAATGGTAGCTTTAGGCACTTTGTTTCTTGTAGCCTGTTGCAAAAACATATAATTTGCTCCCATATCTTTGCTTGAATCTATAAAAAATGTCAGAAATAATGGAGTTTGACAGTCATAAAAAAGTAATTTTGCATCAGCAGCCTCCAGCTGAGTACAAAGATGCCTTTTGGCCCTCCAAAATCAAATCTCACAAAGAGCAGTGCTTGCATTTGCTTCAGAACAGATTTACCAGTGATCCCCCCATGAGCTGCTGGATAATACAACTGAGCTATTTTCATGTATGCATTCTTTACAATGTTAAAATCAGGTCAGGGCATTGTTCAAAGGTGTCCTTCTTTAATACAGCACTTAACAGAAAGCAGTTCATGTCAGAAGGATTCTCATAGCTCGACATAGTCCATCTGGTTTGGACGAGGTGACTGGGTAGAGCATACAGGAGGCAGGACACAGCCTGACCACTTGCTTACTGTGAATCTGTCAGCAGTGTTCTCATATCATCACACTAACTTTGCACTAGGGTGCTGGCAAATTGTATAGTTAAGTGGAAAACCATGCTGGCTTTAATAGTTGCTTTTTGGATGCATATTTCTTAAACTGCAGTGACAATTGGTGTTTCACTATTTAGTAAATATTTTGCTACACATTTGTTGCAAGAGGGAAAACAAGTTTAAACACTGAAGCAAATAAGAAAAAGGTCAATGGACTGTTGAAGTTACATCAATTAGGAGGAGAGTAGCAGTGGAATTTAAAAGCAACTGTGGCCAGAGATTAAGGTGTCATCAGACTTCTGCTCAAAGCTGACAGGAGGATTTAAGCAAAATGAGGGGAGTAAAGTGGTTAAAGTGGTCTGAGGCTGAAAACCAATTTCTTGTGGTTAGAGACAAAATGTTCCTGGTTGTTTTACAAAGTTCACACCACACTCAAAAAGAAGTGGGTCACTTGAGAAGTGACTCATAGACAGGAGTTGCAGTATAGGACCTCAAAATGAAATATCCATTCAAGTCTACAATAGCATAAAAACGGGATATTGTAACTATTTTGTTTTGGCACTGTCTCTATGCCTACAGCATGTAATTATATCCTGCAGGATATCCTGCTTTTACTGTCTTCCTTTAATTCTCTGGTAGCTTGAAAAGTGGCACAGACAAATGAACAAAGCTCATACTGCTACCATTATGTGATGCTTGATGTGTTTGAATGTGTTCAGTGGTTTGCACTGGATTAGCTGAGTTCTGTAAAAGCTTCAGAAAAGAAAAGCTTTCTATATCTCCACACTGCTGTGCAAGATGTTTATAAAATGCAGCTGTCTTACTGAACTGTGTCCACAGACTTTTATTTCTCTAGAGCTGAAATGTGGTGCAGCTAATGTTGTTGTAAAAAGTTGTTTAATCAGATTTGGGCTCCTTGTTTCAGTGAAAATGTCAGATATGTGTCTGCTGGGGAACCATCTGTAAGGCTGGGTGTCTTTCTTCAGAAAATAACCTTTTTTAAATTCAATTTAACTGCAAGTAAAATATTTGCTCTTGCTTCTGCCAACTTTACGTTA